>JAOTRH010111558.1:0-15303 GCA_034768845.1 Heliamphora exappendiculata | reverse complement strand
ACTCCCAAGTTCGTGATGTCTTGGAGGGAACTTTAATGACATTTTGAGGGAGGACGAGAGAAAAGGCTACGCTGGCCAACCCAATGGGTTGGATGATTTTTTTAACTTTACTGTTACCATGGATCTGGTTGATCTTCCCCTTCGGGGTAGATGCTTCACTTGGTCAAACCTCCAAGTTAACCTGAAACAAAGTAGGCTGGACCATTTCCTACTTTCTGGAGATTGGATGTCCAATATGGGCTGGCAACAAAGAGCTCTTCCTAGAGCCTTATCATACCATAACCCAGTGGTATTGGTAAATGGAGTGAAGAATTGGGGCCCAAAGCCTTTTAGGGTGTATAATGTTTGGTTCTCCCACCCAAATTTCAATCCAACAGTTAAGCATCTTTGGAATGAAGAGGGCAGCCAAGGTTGGGGGGGTTATGTCTTGAGGAAAAAACTTTAATATGTCAAAAAGGGGTTAAAACAGTAGAAAGCTGAAGTATTAGGTAACACAGCAGATAGAATTGAAACTCTATCCTCTGAAATTGAAGGTCTGGAGAAGGAGGCAGAAGTTAGAGAGCTTAGTGCTGAGGAGATATCACAGTTAAAGGTACTAAGAGGGAAGCTTTGGGAGGAACATATATGGGAGGAAAATGAATGGAGACAAAAATCAAGGGCCACCTGGGTAAAATTGGGAAATCAGAACACAACTTTCTTTCATAGAGTAGCAAAGGGGAGATAGAGGAGAAATCACATTGGCCAGGTCAATAAGGATGGAAGAACTTTGGACCACCCTCAAGAGGTGAAAGGGGCCGTGGCTAATCATTTCAGGGAGCTCTTTCAAGAATTAACTAAGTCAAGACCTATCATCAGTGGTCCATTTACTAGAGTTCTATCGCAGTCCCAAAAAGATAGCCTTACCAATGCTTTATCAAAAGAAGAGGTTTGTGCTGCAATAGCAGGATGCGATGGAAACAAAGCACCAGGCCCAGATGGTTTCAACCTTGGTTTTATTCAGAGGTTCTGGACATTGATGGAGCCTAATATCATGAGGTTCATGGGTGACTTTCAGAAAAATGGTAAATTGGTTAGAGGGCTCAATAGCTCTTTCATTACTCTGCTACCAAAGATCTCCAGCGCACAAAGCCTATCAGATTTTTGACCTATCAGTCTAGTGGGTGCAGCTTATAAAATCCTGTCTAAGGCTCTTGCCAACAGAATCAAATTGGTTATGTCTTCTGTGGTGGGAAGGAACAATCAGCATTCATCAAAGGGAGGCAAATTCTTGATGGAGTCCTGATAGCGAATGAAATCATTGATATGCGGAGAAGAAAGAAGCAGCCAGGTTTTATTCTGAAATTAGACTTTAACAAAGCTTATGATTCAATCAACTGGAATTACATTCTTCTTATGATGCCGCATCTTGGTTTTGGCACCAAATGTGTGAATTGGATGAAGAAGTGTATCACAACCCCATCCTTGTCTGTTCGTGTGAATGGGGCAGTCACAAAGTGATTTGGCATGGAAAGAGGGTTGAGGCAGGGGGATCCTCTATTTTCTTCTTTTTTTTTTAATTTAGAAGCAGAGGGCCTTAACATCCTAGTCTCAAGAGCTAAGAATAGGGGGCTAATTAGGGGAGTAAAGGTGGGGGATGGGAATATATGCATCACTCATCTACAATTTGTAGATGACACCATCTTTTTTTGCAATAATGACATAGAGGAGATAAGAAATATAAAGAGAATTCTAAGGTGTTTTGAGCTTATCTCAGGTCTAAAAATGAACTATCAGAAGAGTGCTTTGTGTGGAGTGGGCCTCTCAGCAAATGAAGTGGCCATCTGAAAGTGAACTATCAGAATAGCGCTTTGTGTGGAGTGGGCCTCTCAGGAAATGAAGTGGCCACGTGTGCAGACATGCTGTGTTGCAAAACTGGCAAGCTCCCAATGCAGTATTTGGGCCTCCCTCTGGGAGCTGGGATGAGAAGGGGTAAAACATGAGAGCCTATTGTGAATAAGTTCAAAAATTAAACTCAATAACTAGAGTAGAAAACATCTCTCTATGGCCGGGCGAATTGTCCTCATCAAATCATCCCTAGTCAATATCCCCTCTTACTACCTCTCTTTATGCAAACTGCCAGATCAGGCTAAGGTTGAGCTGGAAAAAATCCAACAAAATTTTCTATGGGGGAAAGAAGAAGAGAGAAAAAAGCTCCATCTGCTGTCTTGGGATAAGGTAACCACCGGCATAGAGAATGGGGGCATGGGGGTAAGGGATTTGAAATGTACAAACCTGGCACTGTTGGCCAAATGGTGGTGGAGATATACCCAGGAAAAAATGCTCTCTTGAGAATTTTCATTCAGCAATTATATGGCCACAGAGTGGGTGACTGGCTTCCTGAGGAGAGGGCTAGGACCAGGACTGGCAGGCTATGGAGGGACATCATCATAGTTGGTAAAACGAAAACTAGAGTGGGAAGCATTTTGCGAAAGAACCTAAGTTTGCAAATGGGTAATTGGGAGAATGTTAGTTTTTGGCAAGATGCCTGGATAGGGCCAAAGCCCCTTGTTCAAACTCACCATAGGTTTTTTATCCTAGCAAGGGCTCAGCAGTTAGGAGTAGCTGAGTTCTTCAGATCTTGTGTGGTTTTAGGAGTCGAGTCCTTTTTAGAAGGCCTCTTTTCTCATGGGAAACTTGTCAATGGGCAGATCTTCTGATTAGCCTTAGATCACACATAATTGAGAAAAATAAGATGGATCGCTACATATGGAAGGGGGAGACACACTCAAGATTCACAGTGTAATCCTTGCGTAACCTCTTGAATAAGGCTGGCGAGAGGAAGTGGGGGAGCATCAGTGGACTTTGGAAGATAGTAGGGCCTCCAAAATGTTTGTTGTTCAGTTGGATGGCGATACAAAATAAAGTTGCCACTAAAGAAATTTTAGCAAGGCGCCTGATTCTTAAACCATGTGTGAATCTTAGTTGTGCTTTTTGCAACATTGAGGTAGAATCAATTAATCACCTATTTGTACAGTGCCAAGTAGCATGGAAGGTGTGGTTAGCTTTGATGCGTTGGTGGGGTAGCCAATGGGCATCTCTTGGAACTTTGTATAGCCTGTTCAAATTTTGGGTGAAAGGGAAGAAGAAGTGCCTTCGAGGACAACTATGGAACACAACGTTCATAGCTGAAATCTGGTCTTTATGGCTGGCAAGGAATAGGTTGGTGTTTGATAATGTCAGGACTAATTATGAGGAGGTGGTGTATCTGACGAAATTAAGGACAGAGTTATGGATGAAAGGTAAACTGCAAAATAGGATTTCTATGGTGGAGGAGGTCATCTTCAACCTTGAGGCCGTTCTTCATTAGGGGTTGTAGCTTGCTTAGTTGTCTTCTCACCAACTGGTTGTAAGCTTCTGCTTCTGTATTAGGCTTCAGCTGTAGAGCTTCCTAGTTTTTTAGTTTTTTCTTTTGTTGGTTATCTCCCTCACGTGCTGTTTTGCATGGGAGTTGATGTTGTACCCTTTCTTTATATCTATATATTTATGGTGCTTTTTTTCTCATTCAAAAAAAAAAAGAAAAAAATGGGTGATTGGATCACCATTTTAATGGATGCTAATTATCGGTTTTACATCACTACAATCATATATGCAAAATTGAAAATTCTTTTTTCTTTTCGAAATTTTACAAGTAGTATTTGGATTTGTTGGCAAATTTCTTGGGCATTAATATTAGAACCATCAAGACCATCCACCAATTTGAAAATTATAATTTATTGTCATATCATGTCGTCATTACTTACGTGACATTTTCGGTAAATATAAATATCTAATGCACATTAATTAAGTCATCATTTATCTCTTATCTACTTAATAAAAATATATCGATATAGTAACATAGGTAAATATTAGCTCGTTCTTTGTTCGAGTAGGGGTGGCACCATTAGCCACTCAAGCTAGGGTATCAATTGAATATTTTAAATTCTTTCGTATAAAAATATAAATTTTGTATTTGTATGGACAATCTCAAGACTTGACTTAAACAATCGTGTCAAAAAGCGTAAAACTCTAACCAAATGCTTGAGCACCTAACCCAATTATTTGAACATCTAGTCTTAAGTGCTTTGAACACACTACCATACATTTGAATCCACTCATTTTTTAAAAGAAATAATAGTTAAGCTTCTTGAATGATCACAATAAAAATATTAATAAAGTTGTGATGGCCACAACACTTAGAGAAATAACAAGTTGTGTCATGGTGATATTCAAAAACATATCATCCGTAATACTCAATCACATATTAATATAAAAATTAAATTTAATATATAAAAAAACTTATGTGCTACATAATAACTTAGGTTTAAGTATTTTTGGTCATGTTATTTGGTTTTTTTATTTAAGTTAATGGGTTAGTATTTTACTTGAATCTTACAAATTGTTTCAGAGTCTACCCTAATCCCGTGGCGGGTTTCGTGACGATGTGGGTAGATGAGTGGAGTCTTCAAAAATTAGCTGTATTGTATTCGCTAATGGGTTGCTATCCATATTTTAACCAGAAAAAGTATTTGAGCCATGTGACGAGAGCGTCGCATTTTTTAATAGGGATATTGTGATATTCCATCTCACATTGGTAGAAGATTTAAATTAAGCCCGATATATAAATAACTTGTAAAGTACAACTAATAACTTGAATTTAAGTATTTTGGGTCATGTTATTAGATTTTTTATTTAAATTATTGAATTAATAATTCACTCGAGTTCTTATATTGTCAATCTTGTTACATATAAAACGTAACCACCAATATTATAGTTAAGGATCTTAAAATTATTTTTCTTTAATTTTAGTTGATAGTCTCATGATATATTGTCCAAAGAACAAATCTTGTTATTAACGTATGATAAATGGACAAAAAGAATTTTTATATAGAGATTTATTCGTATTAGGCACGTAGGTGATACCATTATTTATTTTTTTGGTTGATCAATCATGTTAATATGTAAATTTATCTTATTTTTAATATTTAGATTTTTTGAACTAATTGATTTGTTAAAAATACACAAGTATTGCTAAGTATGATTTTTAAAAAAATTATAAATTTTTAAAATTTAATTATTTATTCTAAAAAAACATTTCTAGAATTATCACCGTACTCGAGAACTACCCGAACTACCCAATAATATTTACTCTGATCAACCGAGCAAAGAAAGGTTGGTCCATCCACATGCCCAGAAACCATGGGTTATGTCCCCAAAAGGGTTTGTTGATTAAGCCTAGATATACTCTCCCCCTACGCACTCAGATTGTTCTCACATTCTAAATCGAAAGATATGACCGCCGGCCGAGAACTATGAATTTTGATTTAATAAATTACGAAAGCCTTATTGGGCTAAGGCCGGTAGTCCATAAAAAGTTGTCTCTTGATTTGAGACGTGAAATGATAAGTTTAAAAAATATGATTGAATTATTAATTTTTTGGATTAATTAATAACTTGTTTGATTATTTTAAAATGCCTTGGACTAATAGTCCTTTCGGAGTATTCTAGAATACCTTTTGTTTAAGTAGGCACCCTTCTAATCCCATCAAAATATAGTTTACTAATACCCACCAAAGGTAGGTTTAAACAATTCAATCCACTTAAATTGGAATAAAAACGTGACATTATTATTCTTATTTTTTTATGGTTGCAAAAAAATTTAGAAAATGTATTTCTTTAATGTAGGGATAAATTTTAAAAATTACAAATTTAATTTAATTTCATGTGTAGAAATCAAACAAGTCATGATTTAATTCATTGTCTAATCCAAAGCAAATTAAATATAAAAAAATTAATCCGTCCTCGTTACTAATTAATCTGACCCCATTTATAATCTTTCTAGTAATCTCAGTTCATTATTAATTCAACTCAATTTACACCAATTATTAAATGAGCCCTAAGAGTTTTGATGGATCCGTGCAAAGAATTTCAAAGATTTATGAGGAGATGCATATGGAGTATATATATATATTTTTTAAAAGAAAGATAAGAAATCTTAGGCAGAGAAGCATGCATAACTTTTATGGGATCAGGATTCTGACTAATTTTCAAATAAAATGATAGTTTTTTTTATTTCTTTCTTATAATATTTAGGGTGAATTCATTTGTTAAGTTAAGTTGTGTAAAAGTTTGTAAGTACTGTAGAGACACACATTCGCGAATTTAATTTGTAATCTTGATAATTTTTTAAGGATACTTATAAAATTTTTTACAGACTTATATCCCTAGTTATATATATTGTAACTTAGAGCAATTTCGATGTAATCTCATTATTTTCGTCGTAGTAAAACTCTGTAATAGTTGTAGACGTAACTTTTATTGGGTGATTCACGTAATTAAGTTATCTGTTGTGTTATTGTTTTTAATACTTTTATTATTTCTGTTTTGGTCTAGCATTGATCTTATAAGTATAGTTTGCTATAACACCAACAATAACTTGATGATTCAAATAGTATATATTATAAATTTT
Source organism: Heliamphora exappendiculata (assembly GCA_034768845.1). Lineage (NCBI taxonomy): Eukaryota > Viridiplantae > Streptophyta > Magnoliopsida > Ericales > Sarraceniaceae > Heliamphora > Heliamphora exappendiculata. The sequence goes on along the minus strand of JAOTRH010111558.1, from coordinate 8,819 downwards.
ATTAAAAAAATCAAATGTATCAAAAATTAAATTACTCAGAGAACAATAATTACGTAATGAAAGCACATTAATATTAAAAACTCATAAAATTTACTGTCAGAATCATACTTTTTAGCAAGAATCGAACAGTCTACGCCATCAAAAATGAACAATCGTAAACATAATGAAAATAGAATAGATGGAGTCTCTATTCCTTGCATGTGCTGATAATATTCCTTCCATAAACCATGCACGTCTGTATCTTGAATAAGAATGTAGCTAGGAGGAGGATAAGCCTCCAACAACAATCAAAACCCCATATTGAAGCTGCTTTTAGGTGGAAAATAGAGATGCAAATTCTCAATCGATGGCCAATAGATCATCCCATATGGTATGAATCGAATGAGATGAATAATAAGAAGAAAATCCAGGGAATTCCAGAGATGAGTATTAACGGAGACAAAAGAAAAAAATATTCTATAATAACTGGACTACTGATCTAATAACTTAAATAAAAAACTTAATAATGCGGTTTAAAAGTATATAATTTCAAATTATTAGTAGTAACTCACAAATTTTTTCGTATATCATATTTAACTTCTAAATCTTGTCGATATGGGATGAGATATCATAATATCTCACACTCAAATACATGACGATCTCATCGCGTTATTCAAGTTCTTTTCCTGATTAGGATGTGGATAGCGCCCATTAGCTGACACAGAGCAGCTTATAAGCGTGCACAATATATATAACCTCGGAGCTTTTACTCCGGTCTCTTTGGAGCCTCTACTCCTTTATTCATACAATTACAGAGCCTTATATGCATGAAAATCAGGATTAACTCTGAAATTATTTATAACGACCCAAGTGGACCACTGACCCAATAAGTTGAATAAAAAGCCTAACAACGCAGCGTAGAAACTTAACCCAAAGTTATTAATAATAACACACAAGGTTCTTTATGTATCAAATTTAACTTCTAGATTCTACCAATATGGATTGAGATATCACATATTATGTGATATCATAATCATAAATTTTTAATAATTTATTGTTGATGCTGATGTCACATATTATATAGTTTTCCTTTCAATTTCCGCCAAAAACATTTGATCACCACTAGACTGTGGAATAATACACAATTATAAAGTTCGCGTGAATTTAGGTTAAGCTCAACTCATGGCTTGACATGTTTAATTGGCCGAATTAAGTATAAAAATAGATTATATATTTTATATAATTATATATTTTTTATTTGAATAGAACAAATAGTGAAAAGAATATTTATTTATTCGATAACAAATTTTATAAAATGTGAAATATACAATACTTAATTTTAAAAGAGATTCTAAATGCGCATACAAGATTGCTATATGGAATATTTGTACACTATGCAAAAATATTTATACGTACATTTAAAAAAATAATGAGTGTATTTAACTAGAAGCTCCCTAAGATTTAATAGGTTTAGAATTTTGTGTTCGTTTATGTTTCCTTCTATATTCGGAAATTCTAGTGCTCTCGGCAGCAAGCATTAAAGTGGTGTTTGATTGAGGGGTCATATGCCAGTTTTTTCAGAGAATATTCTTGTTCTTTTCGTTTTTTGCTCAAAATTATTATATTTTCTATTCATCTTGACTTGATTATATATCCTGAAAAAACTTTATTTTTAGAGAATTTCTTTCTTTTAAAAAACGTTTTTTCATCTTGTATTCAAAAACAATAATTTTTTTGGTTTATCTTAACTAGAGGAAGCTAAAAATTTACCAAAAATGGATCAAATTTGAAGGAAAAAAATACAACAAAAACTAAAAAGACTTAAAAAAATTCTACCTTATAAGCCCTCCAAAAAAAAAAAAACCTATATGTCCAAAGTGAACAACTTTAAGCCCACAATCAAATAAACGCCTAAATAGAGTTTATTACAAGTGCCTATTAATGTCCAAAGAGAACAACTTTAATTTTCTGGCAAAAAAATACAAGTGATTAAGTTTTGTGGAATAATTTTGTTTTCAAATCGTATTTGATCTAATAATCACCGGCACTGCATCAACTTTTCTTGGGAAGAAAGAAATGTTAATGGATGCTATGAGCTCATACTATATTGTGCAGTGATTTATTGGTTTTTTTTTTTTTTACTATTTTTTTTTATATTTTGATTAAAAAAATCACTTTGTTGATTGATCTCAACGAGAAAAGTCGAAGGCAATCATCCCAAACAGAACTACTTAGAGCTCGAGACACTGGGTACACGTGCATGCCTATTATTGTCATCATCGTAAACAAATCACTAAACTACGTAAATCTTGTAATATTATTTATTATTGTTTGATTTTTTTTTATTCCTTACGTCGATCGAAATTATCTTGTTCTTACAAAACAAATTAATTTAATTATTTTTACAAGAGCATTTTCTATCCTAAAAAGGACCAAAAAAATTTAACCAGCCCTTTAATAAGTTCAAAAAGTCACACGACATATGGTATAAAATTAGGCATTCAGACCACTTATTACAGAAAATTCTCTCTCACTTCCGCACAAGATTATGGCCGAAGTACGTTTGGAAAGAACCCGAATCCTCACCGTTCACTTTCAGAACATGGGGCAGCACGTCATAGGAGAAAGATGCCGACGGGCATGAAATTATAAATTTATAAATTTGGTGTGTTTGAAAATATTAGTGGTAGTAGTTTTTAATTTTTTATTATTAATTTTAATTGTAAGTTATAAATTTTTTCTAAATACTCATCATTTTTTCTATAATTTATAACTATTTTTTTTTATTTCAGCTACAAGTTACAATTTTTACCAAACATTCACAGTTTCTATTACAAGTTACAATCTATAAGCTACTAGTAATAGCATTTTCAAAAATTACAATTATAACTAAAAAGATATAATTATGATTTTAAACAGAAATTGTAAATATTTGTTATAGTTATAAACATATAACTTACATACAATAATTTGTGTTTGTTTATCATTTCTCCTACAACTTATAACTACTTTTTCTTCTATTTTAACTATAAGTTATAATTTTTACCAAATATTCACAGCTTCTACTACAATTTACAATCTATAAACTACTAGTAGTAATATTTTCAAAAACCACAATTATAACTAAAAATGTATAATTATAATTTTAAATAAAAATTATAAATATTTGTTATAGTTATAAATATATAACTTAAACACAATAATTTGTATTTGTTTATATAGGAGCCTACATATGCTTTTATCTATATATGTCAAACTAACATTTTTCTTACTCCACTTATATGGAGTGGAATATCATATGTGTGCATATTGCCAAGCCACACACACACACACACACACACACATATATATATATATATTCTTTTATTAGAACAATCCTTTAGTTTTCAAAACAAGATATATATGGATCAATTCAAGAACTTTCAGGGTACTTGAAGAGAAGTATATGCCCCAAGTGATCATGGAGCTGATGAACATGGAGAAAATGAAAAGATTGGCTCCAAATCCACATTAAAGGAAGCAAGGAATGAGAGTATTCTTCTAGTAAAGTGGGATATTCTCCATTGATGTGCATTTATTTATGATTTGTGCCATTGATACAAGGGCTTCATCATTCATGGAATCAATATCCAGAATCATATGCCCAGAATCACTTTTCCAACACATTGGAAAATTAGTTAACCTAGTCCATATTTTTTCAAATTATTTTTCATATAATTCCCAGAATAGTTCAATATCTTGCTTTTCTCTCTTCTCTGTCTCCTCGGTTCCTGCATATGCTCAACTCAAGCTCACCTATGGGCTCTAGTGGAGCTAGGGTTAAGTTCCTCTCCATTTTTCTTCTCTCATTTTCATTTGTTTTGAGCTGAGTGTGGCCCACTTTAATCATATTTTGATAATTAGAATCCTTGAAATTTCTAAAGTATGCAGATCATCGATACAAAAAATTAAATTTGTCAAATATCATTAGTCCTTGAACAAATAAAAAAATAAATAGCATGTTCATTTTTAAAAATAAACGTGTTTTAATTTGGTAAATCCTTAACAATATCTGAATAATTTAATTTTTGCGTGAATGAAATCTACGAGATAAATGGTTTTATTACCAAAATATGATCGGGAGGTGGGCTACAAATGTCCAAACTAAACGAAAATAGAGAGTAAGAGAATGGAGAGGAACTGTCTACTAAGTACGTACCAACACTCCAAGATTTCCCAAAACTCTACTAAAAATACTGTGCATTACAATGCAGTACAGTGTTTCTTAATAGAGTTTTAGTAAAGTTTTTAGTGTTAGTAGGCTTACTCGAGGAACTTAACCGGTGGCGTAAACTTGAAGACTTTGAATAAGTAGATTTAGGTGTGTGCAAATAATTAATCCATTTTGTGTTCGTATCGTCCAGTGCTTGAGTGATTATAAGCGTAGTTGAATGACACATGTTTAGACATGGCTGGTAAATCAAACATGTTAATCATACGAGGGACGAGCGTAAAAATTTCTTGTCAAAGGATAGATCAGTAAATCTAGTGTTCAGTAAACAGTTATCTTGATTTTCCAATGAAAATGTCCGCAGATATGATCTTAAGACCGTTATGAACAGGCACTGTCCTCTGCAACTGTCGACCCTCCTTGGTCGATCCAACTGTTGATTCTGTCAACGGACTGTCCAATCTCTTGTCTCTCTACAACTTATCTTGTCTAAATACCACCCCACTGACTTTCTGTAGACAAAAGAAGCAAAATTCTATCCAAACGGGCATGCAAGGATGACATGTAAGAAAAATAAAAAAGCGAATCGATTGCAATCTTTCGCACTTTAGGATCGTCTTAATTTGTCTACTCTTTCACTTCGATTCATTCACGGGTGGTAATTTCGCTTCCAATCACCTCAAACCAACCCATACATTTATGTGGGTGATTACTAGGTTAGATAGGATAGGTTGAGTTAAAAAAAAAGGCCAATGAGTTAGCTACGGGTTTTTTTTTTTTAATTTATCATCAACTCAACCAAATGTGCCTAACATATATATTACTTATTGTATTATCGCATATGACGAATTCCAATCTCATATATATGTTTGTAGTTGTAAGATTTTTTTAACATTTAAAAAAAATAAATTTGAAGATTTATGAATTTAATCGTTATATATATTGTGAATATCTGTTTACATAAATATTTGTTGTAAATATGTATTGTTAAGGATATTTAAGTATGTTGTTATTATTATTATCGTTATAACTATTATTACAATCATTATGATTATTGTAATGCTATTTTTAGTTGGTTCTTTTTACTTAATGTGTTAAGTATAATTTCTTATGACAATAGATTTTTTATTTTTAAAAAATCATTTTAAAAGAATAACTCCAAAATTTTATAATCGTTCAATCTGCTAAAATGCCCGTGGGTTCAAAACCGCGCCAAAATGTTCATTCAATCGCTAGTATTGACAATTAGTAGATTAGCAGCAAGTTAAAAAAACTTTTACCCATTAAAAATAAAATAATTAAAATTTTATCTTCAACACGCCCAACTTAATTAGATTCACATAAATCAGAATTGGGCCAAGGAACTTGAGCATGATGTCACGAATTACTAGATGAGTGTGTAAGTGCCGCACGGCCGGGTTAGAAAATCCGATACCATAACAATGAGCTTCATTCGGCAAATCTTAATTCATCAAATCTGATTTTAATCCTTTACAACCCTCTTGCTAATGTGTTCTCATCAATTACTTTTTGTTTTATTAGGAGGTGTTTGGATCTTGAATTTATGAAAACAAATACTAATTAAGGAAAGGAATTAAGAATGATGGGAAACAGTGAATCAAATTTAATCTTTTCACTTAATTTTCCCTTAATCGTTTCAATTCCCTCCACAAATCACTTATCCAAACACAATTAAAGGAAACACCGCCAAAATGAAATTTTCTTGAGCTACATTGTCCCTCTTACTGAATTTTAATCACAATCAAATTTATAACTCATTTGAATGTACTATTCTTAGTTCCTTAGGCTTTGAACAGTAATCTTGATTTTTTAAATTTTTTTTTTCACTAAAAATGCAAAAAAAATAAAGTTGTTCATTTGGCAAAAAAATAAAAATACTAAAATGCTAAAAAGTCAAATCAAAACACAAATTCTCATAATATTCTATTCAAACTTCTATCACTTTTAAAATACAAATACCTTTTATTCATAATTTATTTATTACCACTACCAACCACATACAATTGTTAGTATCAAATATATAGAATGATAAATTATTCACTTTGAACAAAAAATAAAAAATTAGTTTTTACTTAAATAACTAATTTCAAAAAAATTAACTTAAAAATCAAGTCACCAAATAACCTACTTTAAACTCAATTTAATTTTTTAACTAAAAATAAAAATTAAAAAAATTAACTTTTAAATTAGTTGAGTTTCGGGTCTCATTTTAGACCCTAAAATTGATTTGATAACATTTACCTAAATTGGATTAATTTCTTACCAGCCTTCTCTGATAACTTTCTTTTGGCAGAGGAACCCTGATGTGACTCAAGCCACAGTAAAAATGTTGTAAGAATGTTTTGAATTTTAATTTAAATTTTATAATTTTGTTGGAATAGTTTATTATTTTATATTTGATGAGTACTTAATATGTATAAAATATTAGGTCATATTGACATTGTTATTTATATGATTGAAGCATATTTGTTTTCAAATAAAATAATTAATTAAAATGATTTTAAGAATTAAATGTAAGTTAAATGTGCATTGATCATATAAATAACGATGTCCGATTGACCTGATTTTTAATAAAAATTAACTACTCATCAAATATAAAATAATGAACGATTCCAATCAAATTACAAAAATTTTAATTATAATTATTTTTTTTTAATTTAATATAATTTTTTAAAAACACTTAAAATTTCTAACTACAAATTACAACTTATAATACTATAGGTTAAGTAATATCAAATGCCTGAAAAAACAATACTACACTTTGAATAAAAGTCAATAGTCAATTTACTCCAATTAATCTTTTAATTTACTCACCTGAGTTGGAAAAAAATGCGTGGTCTATCTATTTTACTCACCCGACTCGGAGCTAAGTAATTATTAAGTAGTCTCAATAGTACTCGATATGATATCTAACAATATTTACGTGATGTTAATATTTAATTATATAATAAAAAATATTAAATATAGAGTAATGTAAATTTATTTTTGTTGAATAAATAAAAAATAAAAATAATTTATTTAATTTGTATTATACATTTATATTTATTAAAAATATTATATAAATAATACCATATATTATTTCGGGGTATCTAATAATTTTCCCTTTTGAGTCATGATCACATTGCTTGGTGCCTGTCAACTCACGCGTTAAGAGCATCCACACCGGCTTAGTGAATTTGTTTTGTTTTTTTTTGAGCTTGTTCATTATAGAACTAGTTATTATTCGTACATGAACGTATTTAATTATTTAATTTTAATAATAAAAATTTTAAAAATAATATTAATAATTAAATTATTAGTTAATTAAAAATTAGAAGTAATAAAAATTAAAATAAATTATTTTTCATTAGATTAGTAAAAAAAAAAGTAATAACAATAAATATTTTTTTAAAAATTTTTTACATAAAAAAAACATAACAGAGGATAGACAGAGAACAAAACAAAAACAAAGATTGGATTAAATTTTAGACACTTATATAAATATCACATCAAATTGTTCTATTTTATTATATAAAAATGAATATTTTATTAGTCTTAATAGAGGCTCGGTATTTTAACTTGTGCAACTGTTCACTGACCAAATAATTTAAAAATACAAATCAAGCGAGGAAAAATTTGGATGAGAAGTTTTAGAGAGAGAAAGAACAATTTGAAAATGCAAATCAAAGTTACAATGTAAGTATTAATAGGGATTTGAGAATCTTAGACAAAAAGAACATGGAAAAAATATATATAAAAAAAGAAAATTTTAATTAAAAAAATAGCTAAATTAATTAGCATTGATGTAGTGTTGAATAAAAAGTAACCACTAGTTACAATAAAACTGAAAATTTTGGCTATCTAATTTCACAAATTTACTTATTTTTTTTATTTAACTCAGTTTGTTTATTCTAGTAATAATTTAGGGAGAGAATGTAGGGAAAGGTGGGTAGCCAACAAGGCCGCACCCAAATAAAATGCCATCTGAGTCGGATCATGATAAATTATTTAGTGTTGCCCAAACATCACTGTGATATTATTTATATAATATTTTTATTTAATTATATAATAAAAAATAAATAATATAACTCTACCTTTATTAAATAAATAAGAGATAAATATGACTTGTTTAATATATATTATATTTTTTTATTAACTAAAATATCATATAAATAACACCACCTAATATTCCGACAATAGCTAATAATTTTCAGTGGGACCAAGTGGTTATGGCTTGTCATTTGTTCCATGAATTCTTAGCCTTCCATTTCTTGGTAACTTTTTTGTCCTCGTAATTGAACTCCTGGCTGCCGATAAATGTCTCCGTCAACAATAATACTGATATTTTAATAATTATATTTAGATATATTATGATATATTATTTTATATATGATACTTAAAAATAAATAATATGAATTCATAAAATGATATAAGTGTCAATTGTAAGATATTACTGTTGGAATCTGTGAATTCATTGGCCATTGAATTCTAGAATTCAATACCGAAATTCAATTACAATTGAATTGACCATTCAATTGGCAATTGAATCCTGAAAATCAATAGCCATGAGTGGCTATTGATCTCCCTGGCTATTGATCTCCCCTCCATGATGGAGGGCTATATATACTGT
>JAOTRH010111547.1:0-15304 GCA_034768845.1 Heliamphora exappendiculata | reverse complement strand
TAGGCGGCGAATCATTCTTAAGGAAACTGCGATTGCAGGACTCGGTTTGTAAATTCCATTTATGTTATTCCTGTTATGTCAATTTCTGTAATTTCAGATTACTTGTAAATTGTTGAAAGTTTAATAAAGATGTATTTTTTGGATTCCCGAGCATGTATTTTATTTTGGCGTTGGATATTCTCCCAACAAAAAGATGTTTAGATTCTAAGTCATCCACAAAATTCCTCCACTGGAGGAGTTGAAAGTTAAGGAATTTTGTTAAGTACTACAATTTTTAGAACCATTGTATGAATAACTGCATTACTTTTAGAAATAATATCTATGATAGAATTGACAAATGGTGAGTTTAAGTTTTATGAGAAGGACAAGTTGATTTGCCTTTAGAGCAGAAAGTATGGTGGGACTACTAGTGTCTCCTCTAGGGGCAATGGGTTCGACTAGCTCATCCCATCCCAAGTTCTCGTACTCATAGAAGTTCGTGTCAAAATCTCAAAAAATAAGACTAGAGAAGTTTAGGTAGGTCAAACGCAAGGCTAGGTAAGTTGAAGCATCCAAGGGGCAAATATCAAAATAGAGGCCAACAACAAGACAACTGGTGTCCTCAACTCCCCAGAAGCCTTACAAAATAGAATAGAGGCCTAAGCAAAAATAAGAACTATGTACCTTCAACCCCACGTCAAGTGACCTTGTTTAAGCACTAGGACCAAATGACTTCTAAGCGCGAACACGATGCATGGTGTTCAAGGAAAGAACTCCAACAAAGATTAAGCTTATGGTTGGACTAACTTTTTTTTGAAAATTTTCTTGTCTAAAAAATTCCAAAAAAACCTACTTGTTTAACATCAATTGGGTTTTTCTATATATTTTTATATTTATTTTTTAAAAAAAAAAAACCAAAAAATCAAAATACTAAAAAAATTTAAAAAAAAAAAACTAATCCAAACATAGACTAAGGCTACTCTCGCGCCCACCAAGCTATACTGCAGCATGATGTTCGTCTTCCCATAGAGTTTCATGGCCAAGGAAGGCCAATCATCTTCTATGAAAGGCGACATGAATAAATGGGGGGAAATCCTAATTTTTTTTCTAAAGAGTACAATGCTTAAAAACCAATATTTTACAATAGATTTAGACTGTATTATTTTAATCAAGAATTTATATTAAGAGACCCACAATAGAAAAGAAAAAGGTCAAATGAAAGGACTGAATTTGTTTTTTTAGTTTTTATTATTGATTTTCTCTCTCAAAATCACCGCTCTACAAATTCACGATCAATCTTTATTTGGACTAAAAAAAACTAAAATTAATTACTTTAAACCCACAACTAGTCAAATAATTTTCAGTTAGACGTGTTTGACTATGATTATTTTGGAAGTCTGACCCATGATTCAATCGGCTGACTCGAACGTCCTAAAATTATTGCAGATTAAAATATAATTTTTTAAGACTTAGTCAATGAGCAAAGATGAGAGCGTTAGGCCCGACCTGATTGTTGATCTTTATATTTGTTATTTCAATTAGAGTTTGAATTGATACTCTCGTAATTTTGAACTGCTTTCTATTATAGTGAAAATTGTCATAATTTCGTTGATGTAGCCTTGATTTTGGAACCAAATAAATCGTGTCTTGTGTGTGTGATTTCTTTTCTTGTTTGTTGTTTTCGTTTTCTGCCATTATATTTTTTAATTGTACATTGTATTAAGGGATGCAACTTGATAAATTTTCAAAAATTTAAAACTAAAATAATTAAGACTTTTTAAATAATTAAGTATTTTTGTTTTTTTAAACTAATTATATAAAAGTTATATTTTTAGGAGGCCCTATTTTTAACGCACACAAAAATTGTAGCTTTCTCGCTTGTGCTAAGCCGGTCCTACCAAAGTTTTGTTAGGAAAAGATGAGGAATAGATTTACAAAATATTAAATATTTATATAATTTTAAAGTTAAAAAATAAAGATATATCGTATATTTTATTAAAATAATAAAAAATTATTCCGAATAAAGTTTCACAAACAATTTTTTTTTCTAGAAAAGAGTACAATTCTTAAAAACCAATATTTTACGCATAAAGGACTTTGTGACCAGTCCCAGAGTAATTATTGGGCGGTCCAGAGTACTATGTCATAAGTATTCGGAGTATTATGCCATAAATTTGCGTAATATTTTTATTTAATATAATAATAATAAATTTTATAATAAAAATATAATAATTTATTTTTATTAAATAAATAAAAAACAAAAAAAAATCTACATAAAATAAATTGTGATTACTTAAATTTTAAGAGTAACTTAACATGGCCTACATAATATTTCGAGAATAGTAATAATTTGCCTTTGAAGCCTCCGAACTTTTATTATGACACACGTAAAGATAAGATCAAGACAAAATTGTAATTTTTGAAAGATAGTACGTACCTTGTTGTATTTTTAATGAGTATAATTTTTAAATATATTTTTATAATAAAATTTGTTTATTATGTAGAATTTGTTAAATTTGTTATTTGAATAAAAAATAAACATAATTCGATATCTATAGTCACGTGTTTAAAAATATTTGTTTAATTAGTTTTTTCTAAAAAGATTATGCAATTTAATTACATAGCTATATGTTGGATCAACTTTATATTTGATATGAATAACAAACTCGACAATTTCTACATAATAAATGAGTTAATCATAAAAAAATATTTAAGAACAGTACAAATTGAGTTGTTCTTCAAAAAGTACAATAGGCACCTCATATTCACAAAATATAGAGAATAGAAAGATTTATAAGAGAGATAAAAAATAAAGAAGAGAAAAAAATATTATAAAATAAGATATAGATTGGATATGAAAATAAAAAAAATATATATATATAAAACTTCTCATATTTATTTTATAAAAATGAGAAAAACTTACTAGAACTTCTAAAACCAACTTAATTTTTTGAAACTTGTTAATGTATAAAAATGAGTCAAATTACAATAGAGGAGCCAAATAAGAGAATTTTTTTATTATATCATGATTTTGTCTCATATTTTGCTATTAATTAGCCAAAAAGTAGAAAATTATAATTATATTTAATAAGACATGGTGCAATTTATCATTTTAAAAAAATTAAATCCGCAAGGTAAAGATATGGAAAAAACATTTGCATTCAAAAAGGTGCTGATATCTTTTTGAATTTGTAAAAAAGATATCATATCCTTTCAAATTTGTAGAAATAACCAATTTGTAAATAAAAAACCTATTAACGTGTGTGTGTATATATATATATATATATATATATATTAGAAAAGGTTAAAGTAATACATATCAATGATTAAATTTAAAATTAATAATCCATTTTGGGATATTTTTGTTGTTTTTTAATTTTTATTTTTAGCAGTAATCTTATAACTTTTCAAATCTTCATGATAAGAGTAATTAAAAAGTAAAAAAATTAATTAAAAAATAAAAAAATTATAAAAGACATAAATAAGTAACATATTAGCTTATTTTGGTCTTTTCTAATTTTCTTTCTTCATAGTTTGGTTAATTTATTATTTTCTAGTTAGTCTTGATAAGAAAGAATAAAAAAATATAATTATTTTAAAAAATAATGAGTTTTCTTACTAATGACAAATATAAACAAAATGAAAAAAAAAACAAATTATTATCTCAAGCGGAGCTTTGGAATAATTGCTTCTTCGCCTATTGTCTCTGGCTTATTTTTGCTTCAATAAACTTTACTTTTTTATTTCAAATTTATTTTTTTATTTCATATTTTTTGTTTTCTCTCCTTGAACTTAAAAAATACAAAGTTTAATAAGAAAATAAAGATAATTTAATAAATTAATTTTTTTACTTATTCTCATCTTTAATTATTTTTCTTTGCCATATTTTGATAAACAAAAAACTGAAAAAAAAAATTGTCAACAAACGAAGAATAAGGCGGCCCTCGATGAAAATGAGAAAGGAAATAAAAAAAATTCTGTAATGACCCATTTCTTTATAATTAATGCACCATTTCTTACAGCAAATCAAATTATATATTAATTCTTTATAATAAAAAAATAAATATATGCTTGTATTACCTGACGTGTTTGATAGTGCTAAAAATAGTAACTTATAAGATTTTTAAAGTTTTATTTTTGCTTCTTATTTATGTGTTTATTCCTCACTTTTTCACAAAAAGTATACAAATTTTTAATACTCCAATAAACATTTTATCCCACTAAATATTTTGTATTTTAGGCCATGTCTCCATGAAGATTGTTAAAGAGAAATTATACTGTTTAAAAATAATCTTATATATAATATTATTTGACAATTACTTGGAGGGAGTTAAAGAAAACTCTCAACCAACTTACAACTTCAAATGGGGATTATTCTAACCCCTATGGGGTTGGTTATTTTTTGAATTATTTTTTGACTATTTTTGTAAATAAAAAATTTAATCTTGTTAAAATCATGTCAAACCAAACAACATATTATATATTATTAAGTTATTCTATTTTTAATCAAAAAAATTGAGTACAAAAAATACTAAACTAATAATTTAATATATAATACTGTAAACGCTAATAAAATAAACATATTAATTATCTTATAAAATTAGTCTTTTAACCAATCTTCACTTATAGTTTTGACTAACTAAATTGGATTCACAGTACCTATTTTATGTTGGCATTTTAAAATGTTCTGTAATTTGCTAAAGTTTAATAGTTAAGGGGTACGATTGACAATTAGTTAATTTTTTTTTTTTTTTGCAATTTTAGCTAAAAATTTAAATTAAATGTAAAATAAATTATTTGTTAATTTAACTTTGGCTCGTTTTTTAAGTTGATTGTTTTGGTAAAAATTTAATTTTTTTTTGCTTTTTATTCAAAACGGATAATTATACAATTCTATATATTTGATATTAATAATTATATTTAGTTGGTAATTGTAATAAACAAATTATGAATTAGGAATATTATTATATTTTAAAGGTACTAAGAATTTGAATAGAATATTTTGGAGGTTTGTGTTTTGATTTGATTTTTTGATTTTTTAACTTTTTCTTTTGCTAAATAAGCAATTTTAGTTTTTTAGTATTTTTAGTTAAAAAACTAAAAAATTAAGGTTATCAATCAAGACCAAAGTAGGTTAATTATTTGGTAATTTAGCTTTTAAGCTAATTTTTTTAAAATTAATTGTTTCGATAAAAAGTTAATTTTTTCTAATTTTTTTTCAAATTAGATAATTTTGTCATTCTATATATTTAATATTAATAATTATATGTAATTGGTAGTGGTAGTAAATAAGTTATGAATGAAGGGTATTATAGTATTTTAAAAGTGACTGCAATTTAAATAAAATATTTTAAGAATTTATATTTTGGTTTGATCTTTTATCTTTTTTTTTTACACAAACAAACTATATTGACTTTTGTATATTTTTTATCAAAAAGTTAAAAAGCTAGAGTTGCCAATAATACAGTTTCTGTAGGTGACCTGCATTTGAACTATTTGCATATAATGGGTGTATTTAGGAATGCTACAGTAATTTATTGATTGTAATTTATAGTCAAAATTGTGAATACTTAATAAAAATTATTACTTATAATTAAAATAAGAAATAATTGCACTTATCTTTCATGAGATTAAGTTTATTATAGGGATCTCCCATGTGGTCCATGAAATTACACTAATTTTTTTTGAGATTTAATTTTAATATCAATTGCACCATAACTGTTAAAATTTTCGTTAAAATTTAACGAAAACTGCCCCTCCCACCCCAAAATCACTATTTTCACCCTAAAATCACCATTCAAACCATATTTTCTCCCCAAAACCACCATTCCCACTCTAAAATTACACTTTCAACCACATTTTCTCCCCAAAATCACCATTCCATTAAAATTTGGGGTGGGAATGGTGGTTTTGAGGTGGAAGGAGCAGTTTTCTTTAAATTTTAATAGCAATTTTAACAGTTGTAATGCAATTGATGTTAAAATTAAATCTCAAAAAAAATTAGTGTAATTTCAGATACCACATGAGAGGTCCCTGTAATAAGTTTAAATCTCAGGATAAGTAAGTGTAATTATCCCTTAAAATAAAAAAAATAGTTAAAAGTTATAGTAAAAATTGTAAGTGTTTAAAAAAATTAATAATAAAAAACTAAAAATTAATAACAGAAACTTAGCCAAACACTCCTAATAAACTACCGCCTACTAGGCGGTGATTAATAACCTAATGGATAAAAAAAAGAATTAATATCAATACACTTTTTAATGTGGGGTGGGACCTATCACTTTTACAGATATTAATATACTTTACACATATATTTATACATTATATATTTTTTAATTATCGCTTATTAAGCAATGATTAGTATTTTTAAATATTAAATATGTGGGAGAAATATATCGTCTATCGGGATTTGCATTTTTGTACTTTTTAACAATGATATTATGAATTTAGAAATAAAACTTAAAAAAATATCCAAAAAGTGATTTGAATGGTTGAGATTCATATTTAATAGAATATGAAACATACTTCAATAAATTTTAACCATTTAAATTACTTTTTGAGTAATTTTTAAAATTTCGTTTATAAATCCATAGGATTACTATTTTTTAAAATTTTTTTTGAGAGATACTTGTCACTTATCATCTTGGGACCGGTCCGGACTCTGGACTTTAACAATGACACACGTAAAGGGAAAAAAGTACCCCTGATACTTCTGTCTCCTGTTTGGCTTTTTTTGTTGTTTTTTATTTTGGTAAATTTCATTTAAGGTTGATTAAAAATTAATATGTTGACAGTTTTTTCCAAAGTTTTTAAATTATCCTGACTTTTCTTGTTAATTTTACCCATAAACGACGTTCATAAAACTATATATTTTTTTTGTTTTTTATCCCTTAATTAATTGAGTTTTTTTTATTAAGTTTCTTACCCCTTAATTAGAAAAAGTGTATAAAGCCAATTTGTATTTTAAAAAAACTTTAAAAATTCTCTATTTTTAAAAGATTAATTGAGTCATAATTTCATTTTAGAGATATTTAAGAATTTTAATCCTACCATTTTTTTAATTTTGAATTTAGTTATTTTTAAAAAAATTTGGTTCTTTAGAGCCAATATACCCTTATCTAACGGGTGTGATTTTTTCTTTTTAAATGCCATAATTGGAGACGGCAGTTTTTTATCTAACATCTAACAACATGTGCTATTACTCCATTAAATTCCATGATAATAGGATATAATCACAGCACCGTATATTGACTTTATCTGATTGTTTATGGAAAATATTCAACTATCTGCTCCCTCACTGCTTTTTTCTCATCTTCCTCCGTCGGCTCCTCATCTTCTGCCGTCGCTCCTCCTCGTCCTCTGCTCAACCGTTGTCGTTTCTAGATCAATTCGCGCCGACCATTTCACGCCACTATCTCTGTTTGTCGCCACCGTCGTCGCTTCTCGTCGGTGCCGACTTCCCAGATCTGTCTCTCTCTCTTTGATTTGTATGAAATTTGATCCGCTACTATCTCTATAACATAGTGTTTCTGGTTCACCGTCGCCCCTCTTCCTCTTTTCTCCTCCATTAACAACAATTATTTTTCTAATATATATTATCTATACAATTAGTGTGCAACTGATACAATTATTAGTTGCAAATTCTGTGTTGAACAATTTTGAAATCACTTATCTGTTGAACACTGATACAATTATTAGTTACATGTTATTGTTAAATGCACACAGCTTCTCTAAACCACCGATACATTTTATCAATTTAAAACTATGTTATAAGAAGATATTGTAACAGATACTTAATACTGATAAATGTATAAGTGGCATATGCGTAGTAGATTTCGGTTGAAATATATCGGTAATTTATGTTTTTTATAAAAATATTTTCAGTAACTATTGATAAATGTATCGGTGGTCATATCTGATTGCGATTAGTTGAAATATATATCAAAGCTAATGATTTGTGGATTTAAAAATGTATCAGATTTATGTGTATAGTGAAATAGTTTTGAAAATGTATCATTTGTATGTGCATGTATTGTTTGTATGTGTTATAGCAACGAGTGGTTTCGTCTAGCACACACAGAGAGAGATAGAGAGAGGGGTTACTTGATTTAAGATATACGCTATTTTTTAAAAAAATTTTAAAAAATTTCAAATTAAGATAGATAATATTTTTTATACGAGTATATTAAATAGAATAAAATAATTTTAAATTTGATAAAGACCTAATTTATTAAAAAAAGTGCTTAGACTAAATCTAGCACTACTATCAACAAAAGAACTAATCTCAAAATTTTTCTTTTTTTAAACCCTAAAATGATGAGAAATAGAGGGGAGGGTTTAGTATGTATCAAAGAGAGGAAGAGGGACATGGTTATGGCGAGATTTAAGGGGATGTGTGATGGTGGAAGTTTATAGAGCGTGAGGGCACAATTTATGGTGATAGCGGAGGCGTATGACGATGTGCGACGACGGTTGGGTGTGCAATAGTGGTGGCTACACGAGAGAGATAGTGAGAAGGGTTTGACAGTGGGGGTTTTCAGTAATAAAGATTTTCATCAACGAAGATGAAAATCTCTTCTGTAATAAGAGCAATTAGTACAAAGTAGTTTTGATTTTTGTTTTTTTGTTTTTTTTTCTCAAAAGCTCTCTTCTTCCTTTCCTCCCTCTCTTTTCACTGGTACAAGGTGATAATTTCTCTAATTGATTTGATTTTAGGCAATTTGTGATGGTTTTGCTGTGTTTCTTTGAAATTTACAATGGAATAGTGATGATGAGTAGCGAGGGCCACAGCTTGTGGTGATGGCCATCACCACAACTTCTGTATTTTTACATTCATGAAAATCATGTTAGGGGTTGAACTCTATTGGGTGAGAACTAAATTTTAGTGTAGTCAAAGAGGCAATTTAATTTGAGTGTCCTACTTGTGAGAATCAGATTTTAATGGAGGAATTTTAATGAGTATATCGAAATGGGTTTTTCAGCCTTAAGTAGAAGGAAAAAGATGAGTTTAGGGTTTGGGTTTTGATGAAATGTGCATCCATGGACGCCATTAGTGATGAAAATTGTGGAGGATATAATAATTGAGACGGGATGGAGATAGGTACTTTGCAATATTCTAAGCTGCTGTTTTTGGACTAATTTTTTTGCTAGGTTTTTTATTTAAAAGTTAAAAAAAATCAATTAATTTAGCTTATTAAGTTTTTTTTACTTTTTTTTTTACTTTTTTATATAATTTAATATCTACTTTTTTATAAAAAAAAAACCAAAATACATAAAAAAATACTAAAAAAAAATTGTCCAAACACATGCTAACTACTAACAATGAGTTTGCTACTGATATATATGAACTTCAGTTGAAGGAGGAGAAGATTCGATTGGGTAAATTTTTGTTGACTTTATAAGGATGAACCTAGACACTTCTACTGCGTATTGTTTGTTTCATTTGTTGAACCTAAGAAGGGCAAAATCGGAAATGAATATAAAGTAGTAGGCGACATTAGCAAATTTCATTACCCTTTTTAACGTCCAACTAACAAAAAGGTAAATGTAAAATATAAAAATGAAGCACAAGCGAGTTTATTATAATTTAAAAAATTTGAGGAGAACTCTCACTGTATATTTTCAATCAATTTCAGGAATGGTTAATGTAATTTTTTGTTTTTATTTTTATTTTTTTATTCATTTTATTCTCTGTACAAGTAATATTATATTTTTCAGATTTTCACCATAAAAGGAATAAAAAATTTCAAACATGAAAAAACAAACTATTACAAAAATATAATCAATACAAATTCAAGTTTATTGACTTATTTGAGCTTATTTTTGGATTTTTAAAATGTTTTACATTTCAATTATTTTTTTTACTTTTTAGTTAGTCTCAATGAGAGAGAAAAACAATGTTTAATAATTTTTAAAAAAATATTTTTTTATTAATGATAAGTATAAGTAAAATAAATAAATAAATAAATAAGCCATTATCTTGAAGACGAGATGAGGATAATGGTGATATTTGGCATTGCAAAAATTAATTACTAATAGATTATAACTGAGAATATAATAGTTTTAACTTGTATTAAAAATTGTCAGTGTTTAAAAGAAATGCTAATTTATAGCTGAAATTAATTATTTATAAAAAAATAATTATAAGTTGTAGTAAAAATTGTGAATGTTTATAAAAAAATAATGAGAGTGTTTGGATAAGTTTTTGAAAGTCACATTTTAACCATTTGATACTAATTTTAGCAATACAATATAATCTTTCCCAAACATGTAAAATTTCTTCTACAAGTTATAATTAGTTTTTGAAATTTTCAAATAAGGATTCTATATGTAAGAATAGTATAAGGATTAGTTCTATCCTATATTTTTTTTAAGAACAAATCCCATTTTATGTTTCTATACATAATATGTCCAGATCTCCTTTTTCTTCTTTTTCGACGCCAATGCCGGCCATTCCTTTACCAGTGCTGATTTTCTCTTTCTTCTTTAGCGTCGATCTCTTCCTTTTTCTTCGATGAAATTTCTTGTACTAAAAAATTTTTTTATACAGAGAAATTTCTCAATTAAATTTATTATACTGAGAAATTTTTCAGTTAAATTTCTAAGAACTGAAAGAAGAAGAATAAAAAGAGGAAATGGTACTGCGAAATTTCTCAATTTTATTTTTTGTACTGAGAAATTTCTCAATTAAGTTAAATATACCAACTCGTACTGAAGAAGAGGAGATGTGAAGGTGGTGCGTGTTGGACTACGTCTTGTAATTTACTAGGTTCATATTTTATTATATTATTTTAAGTTTATATGTAATTGAGTTGGGTTGAAATTAAGAAATTACTAGAATTCATTATGTATAGAGTTTATAGTAATATGGACTGATTAAAATTCTTTTAAGTTTCCACGTGTACGCCCATAAATAGGACACTAGTAAAGCCATAAGAATAAGGTCGTGAGTCAGAAAATTGAGAAGTTAAGGGAGACGGATTTTGTACTCTTTCACGTGCATTGTTAGTGAAATATTTTTTCTCTCGCTCGTGGACGTAGGCCGATGTGTGTCGAGTCGCATAAATTTTCGGTATTAATTATTTTCTGATTTTTTTGTGCGTGGATTGTTTTTTTTGCGTTTTGGGATTGGTGTTCAAATTCCAACAAGTGGTATCAGAGCCAAGACTTGACAATTTGAAACCGAGGTGAACGATTTGAAGTCGTGGTTGGTGATCGGAGCAAGGTATATATTTTTTATTTCGTATAATATAAATCAAAAAATTTATTTTATATTTATACAAAAAAAAAGGACAGTAGTTGGTTTTGAAATCAAAGGAACATCGACGAATTAAAATTGGTGCAGCAGACTGTTAGAAAAGCAGTTTGGCAATAAAGAAAAAAAAAAAGGGAAGGTAGCAACGAAGCAATTTTTTTTCTTGAAAACGGAGCAACAGGTTCTATCACCAATTCGATTTTGCACGAAAAGGCAGCAGTTTCTATCACCAATTTGATTTTGCACGGAAATCCCAACAAGTGCAAAGCGTGATTCACAGGATTTGGTTTGGTGCATATTAATGGAGTCAAAAGGGTTTTTATTGTGTGTGTGTGCATTAGAGTTTTAAAATCAACGGCTCGTATTTATTTTATTATATATAATAAAATAATTAAAGAAAAAAAGTGTCTTTTAAGATTTTTTTAGCGTGGTAGATTTATCAGTATGGTTAGATTTTTTGATTTCTGCACCATTTTTTCGGATTGGACAGATCGACATAAATTAAAATTGATCATGTGTTATCGGATACAATCAAGAGCGATCGGATACAATCAGAATTGATTTAAACAACGTGGAACAAAGTTTAAACATATCTGATATTGCGATGAGTTCAGATTGTAGAGGATTGCCAGACACAAATTTAATGGTATTGAAGAGTTCGGTTTTCGTGATTGAACCTTTTAACGGCCACAACGACTTCACCTTATGACAGCAAAGGGTGAAGAATATTTTGACATATGAATGACTAATCAAGGCTTTCAAGAAGAAGTTAGAGAAACTGAAAGCGATGAAGGATATAGAGTGGAATGAGATGCAGGACTTGGCAAATAGCACGATTAAATTGTATCTCGGTAACAGCACTCTTTGGGAAGTCATCAACGAAAGCGATCCGATGAATCTCTAGGATAAGTTGGAGAGCAGGTACAAGTTCAAGACATTGACAAATCGATTGTCTTTAAAGAAATAGCTATATGCACTTCAGATGACAGAGGAAGCAAATTTTATAGAGCACTTGGACGAATTCAACAGGATATTGATGGAATTGAATTCTATCGGTGCGAAGATCGAAGATGAAGATAAAGCAATTCCCTTATTGGTTTCATTGCCTTCATTATACGCGCATCTGAGTACTACACTGATATTTGGAAAAGATACCCGTAGGTTAGATAATGTTGTTGCTGCTCTATATCCCATGAGATATTGAAGAAGAGAGAGTGTGACAAATCACAAGGAGAGGGCATCATAGTTGCATAAGGCAGTGGGAAAGTCAGAGGCAGGGTAATAGTGAAGCAGGAGGGGTCCAAGAAGAAAAGCTGTTCCAAGTTGAGAGGTCACAAAGTGAAGTGCTACTATTGTGACAAAAAAAGGTTATCTAAAGAGAAATTGTCTGAAGTATAAGGCAAACAAGGAAAAAGAACAATCATCAGAGACAGCAGTTACAAAGGGCTTCGATTATGAAGAATCATAGGTGTTCACAGTTACCTCAGGTATGAGCAAATCAGATTGGATATTAGATTCTGAATATTCATTCCACAAGTGTGCAGTCAAAGAGTATTTTGATACGTATCAGGCATGCGATGGG
The DNA here is from genome assembly GCA_034768845.1 of Heliamphora exappendiculata. Taxonomy (NCBI): domain Eukaryota; kingdom Viridiplantae; phylum Streptophyta; class Magnoliopsida; order Ericales; family Sarraceniaceae; genus Heliamphora; species Heliamphora exappendiculata. The sequence goes on along the minus strand of JAOTRH010111547.1, from coordinate 2,489 downwards.
ACTTCTGTCAGAATAGCTAACAATGTAGTGAGCATAATTGTCGGTATAGGGACAGTGTGATTTTGTAGGCTTGATGAGACCATTTTGATCTTGATTGGGGATAGACATGTGTCGAATCTAAGGAAAATTTTGATTTCTCTAGGGATGTTAGATTCGAGAGGTTGCGGGTTTTCATCTGGAGGTGGAGTTCTTTGGGTTTCAAAGGGAAACAGGGATGTACTGCAATGATAAATGATTGGCAATCTATACAGGCTCATAGGGAATGTTGTGACAGGTAGAGCTACTGCTAAACATTATATGAGTAGTATAAGTAGATGACATACACGAAAAAGTGTAAAGGTGATCATGGTGGACAATAGTTGTGAAAAAGCACACGAAATAGGAGCAGGAGTATACGAAAGCGACGAGATAGTACAACTGCATGTGTGATCAAATCAGATTGTGTACAGAATGCCGGTAAGATGGAAGAGCAACAATTATTGGATGTTCACAGGAAAGCTCCGGGCAACGAGACTAAAACGATAGACGTGACAAACAGGTGTACATCTTAACATAAACGAGTCTTATTTGCTCTTGATTTGGTTAGTGGCGGTGATCTCTCTGATTGTGTGCACAAATGGGGAGAGATGGGGTCATGTTCTTTTACAAAGTAGTGAGCTTTGTAGGGCACCCAAGTTGGGGTGCGGGCACCTTGATATAGAGGTGTGGGTCATGCTGTTTGGGTGTGGCAGTTCGATGGCGACGACGACATTGGCAGAATTGACATCAACGCTGGTTATCTTCAGGATGGTTTGAAAAATTCAAGCAAATGTGGAGATTGTTGGGCTATGTCTTGCATTCTACCGGGCCCATATTTTATTATATTATTTTTTGTCTATATGTAATTGAGTTAGAGTAGATTTATGAGTTTACTAAAATTCTTTATGTATATGATTTATAGTATTATGGACCAACTAGAATTCTTTTAAGTTTCTACGTATGTGCCTATAAATAAGATACTAGTGGAGCCATAAGAATATGGTCGTGAGTCAGAAAATTGAGAGGCTACCTGGAAGAGAGAAGGGATGCGGGTTTTGTTCTCTTTCACAGTCGACGTTAGTAAAATATTTTCTCTCTAACTCGTAAACATAGGCCGGTGTGGGCCGAATTACGTAAATTCTCAGTGTTAATTATTTTATGATTTTTTTGTACGTGGATTGTTTCCATTTATGTTCGAAAATTGGTGTTCAAAGAACTCATAAATCAATCCAACCCAACCTTCATGGGTTGAGTTGATTCGGTTATGTAAAGTAATGGGTTTAGTCCTATATCTTAAAAACATTAAAACGACGTAGTCAGGTCGGTTATCAGGTTATGAGTTTTTAAAACTAATCCAACCCGAAACTCTAAAGATAATATATAAATCACCTAAAATTATTATTTATATTATTTGTACCCTTAGTTATAGTTAAAAATATGTAAATTGAAAATAAGATGTGTAGAATTTAAGCCGCTTAACTTGATATCATATACAAAAAAAATTAAGCCACTCATAGTATAAGGCATCTATTATTATTTTAGAATATTTTATTAAAAAAATATTTAATTTAATTGAACCGCGGTTCTAATCTGAAACAACCCGAGTTTATTTGAGTTGGGTTGGGTTGGTTCTAAAGTATGGATAGTTCAGTTTTGGGTTCAATATTTTAGAACCAACCTTGATCGGGTCGATTTTGAATTAAGTTTCAAATCAATTCAGACCGGCTCATGCACACCTCTAGCGGCGGGGTGGCGAGAGCGACTAATGCCTGCGACGACGGTGAGGGCGGAGAAGAGGCGACGACTAGGGTTTTGGAAAGAGAGAGAGAGAGAGGAGAAAGGATGAAGATGGTGAGAGTGGTGGCTAGGATTTTTGAAAAATACGGGTATATTTGTCTTATTTTAAAATTGCGTTTAAAAAATATGACTAAAGTTTTAAAAAATAAGTTATGAGACTAAATTTTTTACACATCTTATAAATATGATTAATAATTAATTAATTGTTATTTTTTTTTGTAAATTTCTAATTTTAGCTACAAATTAATATATTTATCAAGCAGTCACAATATTTGCTATAAATTATAATTATAAGTTATTAGTTTCAGCAATATAAATCACCATCAAAGCTTGTTGTTAAAACTAATAGCAAAAAACTAAAAATTGCTACAAAAAGCAATGCCAAACACTCTCAATGGCTTCTTTGATTATCCAATGTTACTTTTTATTTTTTTTCAGAGTAAACTTTGTTCACTTTTGATTTTTTTTTCACTTTTGATAAAAATAAATCAATAAGTCAAGTTTTAATATTGTTTATTTTTGTTTTTAATAAATTGTTTTATTTTTTGATTAATTTTTTTTTATCTTTTTAGTTCATCTAATCGAGGCGATTTAAAAAAGTTAAAAATTTTAGTTATAAGATAAAAAAACAAAAACTCAAAAAGACAAAAAAATAAGCAAAAATTATAAGATTG
>JAOTRH010111536.1:0-15304 GCA_034768845.1 Heliamphora exappendiculata | reverse complement strand
CCAAAGAAATCAAAAATAAAAAGACAAGGCTACACAGATACACATACACAATCACAAAAGAACATAAATAAAAGGAGAGACCATCTGTTCAACACCATTGCCCCACAACATATTTTATAAATCATTGAAAAATATGTTTTCATTGAATTTAGATCACTTAATTTTTACATTCTTCTCAAGTCCCATGGTCCAAGCTTACTTGAAGTTGAGGATATATTTAGTCAATAATGTCAACTACTTTGTTTATTTTAACCTTTTCGTGGTCAGTAATCACTATAGTTTTATTTCTATAATTTTAACAAAATGACAACAGTAATAATATTGCTTAACGAAATAGGCACCTAAGATCAAATCCCATCATCTTCCAACAATCATCATCATCCATTCAAGACATCGAAATAAAATTATCAATCATCATCATTATATCAAGTCATATGGGGATCCTAGGCATGCGTCTATATTTGAGATTTAAACATACTATGGCATTAAAACGGTAAGGATAGAGAGCATACCGAAGGTCGCTGACGAGAAATGTGATGATCAGGCTCCTGCAGTAATACGTCAACAGCAATAGAATTCGTAGGAGGCTCGTAGCGTCTCATCCTACGGGATACTACTATGCGATGAGGGACTAGATCATAGGTGTGTGGGTCAAAAGGTGTAGGGTGACCCTCTCCAGCGTCTGGATCCAAAAAGTCAGCCATCGCAGCCTCTGCAATAGCATCAGCAGCTGCCTGTGCCTCAGCGGCTGCCCGTGCCTCCTCCTCGGCTGCCTGGCGAGAGGCACGCTCTATCTCGAGCAGGAGGGCATCCATCGCAGCACTAGGCTGCGTAGTAGTGACCCCACTGGCAAGAAGACTAAAGGCCGTATCCCTGAGAGTCCCCACAAAAGAACTCCCAGCAGCAGCAGGACCATGCCGTGCTCCTAAGTCATTGTCTCCCTGGCCCTGGCCCGCCACGAAGAGGAACAGGATCACAAAGAGTAGCATAAACATCTCGTAAGAGCAAGAAGAAAGAGCAAGAGAGAGTTGGGAAGCAAGAAAGAACGAGAGACAGAGAGAGAGAGAGAGAGAGAGAGAGAGAGCTTGAGAGTGCATGAGAGGTTAGATAGAGAGAGGGTATGCACAAATGAGCCAGTCTGCGCGCCTTAAAAGGCTGGGTGTGCGCCTAGAGTTGGCGGCCGCCATGTCTAAAAGTGGCATCCGCCAGGATTTTCAAAAGTCACATGGCGTACGTCATGTTGAAAGGGTTCTAACCCCGCGGCCACCAGGATCGAAGGGTTTAAAGGTGGCGGTGGCCATGTCAGAAGGGAAAACAACGCATGTCAATGGTCACTTCAGTCACTGCAGATGTTTTAGGGCTGTTTGGGGCTTTTGATGTCTATTTTTGTTTATTTTATTGTTTGCATGCATTTTATGTGATTATTTAGCAAAAATAATTTTAAAAAATACATAAATAGTTTTCTTATTGTGTGTATTATCTTGCATGCATTTTCGAAAAGATATTTTGCTAGCAAATAACAAGTTTCAAAACTTGTTTTTCAAAAAAATAATTTCTTTAAATCATGCTACCCCATCTTTTTGCAGTTACACATTTTCGATAAATTTAATTTTAAGCCATAACTAAACTTTTAATTACTTTTGTTTCGTATCTCGAATTTTTAGGTCATAACTCGACCTATTAAATTCGCGGTTCTTCTCTCCGTTAAATTTTATTTTAAGCCGTAACTCGGCTTTAATTATTTTTACCTAGCACTTCAAATTTGTAGCTTTTAAATCGACCTATCAATCTTTCTTCTTAATAAATCAAAATCCTCAGCTGTAGTTTGGCTCCTGATCATTTAAAATCTCATTTCCGATTCTTTAAGTCCCGCATTCTTAGATCTTGACTTAACCCATTAATTCGATGTTTCCCTCGTCGGTCCACCTCATGACCCTAAACTGACTCGCCGGTCCTCCTCATGATCCTAAATTGACCCGTCAGTCCTTCTCATGACCTTAAACTGACCCGTCGATCCTCCTCGTAACCCTAAACTGACTCGTCGGTCCTTTTTATGACCTTAAACTAACTCGTCGGTCCTCCTCATGACCCTAAACTGACTCGTCGGTCCTTCTCATGACCCTAAACTGACCCGTCGGTCCTAAACTGACTCGTCGGTCCTAAACTGACTCGTCGGTCCTCCTCATGACCCTAAACTGACCTGTCGGTCCTCCTCACGATCCTAAACTGACTCATCGGTCCTTTCACTACCTAAAACTAATTCATCTTCTTATCGATCTATGTTATGACATCAAAGCCTTCTTGCATTATATCTGCATTGAAATACAAATGTCTGCATCATGTTAGCATTTATGATCATATTTTTTATCATTACATCTTCGCATTTTGCCCCATGAACTACGTTCTAGTCTGATCCATAACAAAGAGGGTACGTAGGCAACTCGATAAAAATTCGAGTACGACCAACATAATATGTGTGCTTGTGGCATAAGATTGACGGCTTGGTCAAATGAATGTTGTCTCTGGATCTTTGATATAACTTGCTCCATGCGTTGCTACGCAAGTTATATCAAAGATGGGCAACTATAGACACCCTAATTTAACCCTGCCTAATCTTAGGCGAATCCGATGATGAAAACAGGTGGAATAGTGCCTCAGTATGATCCTCAGGAGGTGATCCAAGCTCGGCATTTGAACCCCGCCATCAAAAACCTTCAAAATCTTCGAAACCAATGAAATTATACCAAACCGTCGATAACTTGTTGCCCAAGTCATTGTCAGAAGTGGCGACCGCCATGTTCATTGTGGCGACCGTCAATAGAACTCTTGCATTGTGGCGGCCGCTAACTTTGGAAACTCTAGCCAAAAGTGGCGGCCGCTAACTCCAACATGGCGACCGCCAACTCACATTGTGGCGGCTGCCAATAGAACCTTGTGGAACCTTTTCCAACCCAGCGGCCGCCAACTTGCATTGTGGCGGCCGCCAACTTCAAATGGCCTAACGTGTCCCAAAACATGTCAAATCCTCATTGGTTGAAAAATTCTATAAATACCGTACCCCAACGTACGTTTTCAGTACGAATTTTGAGTGAGAGAGACTCTGCCGATATACCGAGCGATCATGAGCTCCGACGCCAAAACTCTGCCGAGATGTCGAGTCCCTAATCTCCCATACCTACATTGAAGCCTACATTGCTTGGATCACCTCCCGAGGATTGGACAATTGGAGTTCATTTCCTAACTTGAGAATTCCCCGGCAATCCAGGTACCTCGCTTGGATCCCCGATCTTTTAAAACTCCGCTTCTCTCTATTGGAGGGATCAGGTTAATTTTCATTTCAAAGTTTTTCGATTCTTATCAATTTTGTTTAGTATTTGCAATATTAATTATAGTTCAACGTAGTTGAGTTATTTCTTTTAAAAAGCTTCAGTCATTATTTCTATTTCATTTTTAGTATATTGCTGCATTCCATTAATCCATCAACTTAGTGCCAATATTCTTAACGGTTACAACTAATCAATGTTGTTAATCATTATAATTAAGGCACCTACATAAAAATGGTTGTAATCGCCAATATTACATCTATTTAATTTTAATATTACATTTCTTTTCATTTTCTTTCTTTTATGTTAATTCCATATTCTACCATTTATTTTCTTTTCTTTTAGTTAGCTAAGCTTTACTTTACTAACATTCTAATTGTTCTTCTAACTTAATTTTCATGTTAGCATTTATTTAGTAAATAATGTAATTTACTTTCCAAGCATTTACTTTTCTTTGCAATGTAATCTTTCATTTTTTTAGTTTAATGTAATTTCTTTAATGTTTCATTTTCTTTTCTTTAGTGCTAATATTCTATTTTCTTTTAGCTTAATATTTTCTTTTTTAGTCTTTTATTTTCTTCATTAGCATTAATTTTTTATTATTAGCACTTTATTTTTTTTTCTCTAGTGTAATATTCTTTTTCTAGCATTTTATTACTTTTTTTATTTAATATTCTAGTATCTAATTTTCTCGTTTAGTCTAAACTTCATTTCAATAGCATTTTATTTTCTTGTATTAACATTTTTTTTTCTTTTTTTTTTCTTTTAATTTTAGTTTAATGTTCTTTTGCTAACACCAACCTAAATAATATTAACTTAAATATTCATTTAATTCAATATTTTTTTTAGCTTTTCTTTCATTAATATAATTTTCTTTTCTATTATTATTAGTTTTAGTTTCCTCATAAAATTCTATTTAGTATTTCTTTTCTCCTAATATTAATACTTATAAAATTTTATTTTTATTTTTTCTTTTATAGTTTTATTTTCTTTTATCCTTCTTCTTCTTTATTTTTATCAAACTCAAAAATCAAAAAAAGACTTTTAAACTAATTTTCATCTCTAAGTAATTCATAATTTTCTCTCTTAAAAATACTCCATTATTCTTTTCTTTTCTTCTATTTTCTTCTCTTTTATTTTTTTTTAAATGTTATTAGCTAAATCTTCTTAACTTGTTTCTCGTAATATTTTTCTTTCCTTCTATTAATAACAAAAAGCACAAAAAACATGAACATATCTTTTAATGTTCTTTTATTCTTATTATTTTCATCTTTTATGTAAATAATTAGATTTTTTTAATAGCAATTTCTACCATTTATATCTTGTCAAATCCTTTTCTTTTCTTTTAAATCTTTAAATTTTCTTTTATTACAAAATTATTATTTTAAATTTCTTTGTTAAGTAGGCTTTCTTTTAATATAGCATTTTTCTCTTTTATGTATTTCTTATTTTACATTTCTTATTTCTTTATTAATTCATCACGTTAAGGTTAACCTAATTAATTTTGATAAAACGCAAGTTTTAGTTTTTTTATTTGAAAGCATATTTAGGATGGTTTGATTTTTGTTTCTTTTATACCAAATTCATGTTTAGGAAGTTTTGGTTGCTTATAACATGTTTTATTATTTTTCATATTATGATACTTTAAGTCATTTTTGACAATATTGCATGTAGGTATGTTTCATTTATCTTTTAGATAGAAATTGCATGTTATAGAATTTAGAATTTTTCTTTTGACACTTATTTATTTTGGAGTGTTATGTATATATTTTATGTATTTTTCTATACTTGATTTTAGATGTTCTCTCTTCACCCCAATTTTTTTTATTTGTATGCATTTGAGAAATTATATTAATGAACCAATGATGATTAGTAGAAGTCAATTTTACGGTTGGGCAAACGGGTGCCTAACACCTTTCTCGATTCGTACCTTAGCCCCCGAACTCTTTTTCTCTGGTTAACGTTTTCAAGATCAGTAGTCAATTTTGTTTTTCTTAATTTTTCTCAAAAACTAAGTGGCGACTCTATTTTTAACAAATGGGGTATTCAAATTTTAGTTTTCAAGGTGTTTAAAATATTTTTTAAAATATCTTTAACTTTTCTTATTTTTGACCCCTAAATTTCAAAATCACACCAATCGATCGGTCCAACACTGGACCTTTTTTCTCATCAAGAAATTTTAACACTAATGTCCCATACTTCAACCACACCTCCAAACAAGCTTTCCCTAGGGATCCCCGTACAAAACCACCAAAGAAAATATAGATAAAATAATTCCAACCATCTCCAAACATCGAAAGCCCAACTATTTCATACATAGAACCCCATAAACAAAAGATAATAAATCCAACACAACGCTCGATTGCCTCAAATGCATCAATTCATGAGTAAGTGTGCCCTTAAGGCCTTACAAAATGATTATCAACCAAGCCAAGTGGCAAAGCTTTGTATCAAAGAATTATATCTATAAAATATACATTTCTCAAAAGATCTTTCTCTAAGAATGTAATTCTATCCAAAAAGCTAAAAAATACGGCCTTGAGGTCCAACTCCTCAATCAACTACCATCTTTTCATTATCACCTTAAATGTTTTAAACAATATGAGTCGAGACTCGTAGAAAATAGACTAAATATGAACATATGCATGGCATGTAAGGGTGATCATGTGAATGCACAACACGCTGAAACCCAAAATCAAAATTTCATTTCTAGTAAAATCTCAAGCACATAATCGGTTTTTCCTTTCTTTATTCAAGACAGCCCATGCATTCATTTGTCCTTTTACCTCGTCATCTCAAACCCAACATGGTTACTATGACTTTCCATTTCAATTCATTTTCTTTTTTTCTTCCACAACACAACCTTTATCAAGGTTTTCCCAAGTCTCCCGTTCATTATGTGCATCAAGTGATTTGCCAACCTAATTTCATTCGTTGATTTAATTAAGTACCAAAGTCGAACGACGCTTATAGACCCAGGCATATTTATCGCCATCGGAGCACGTGAGGCCTAATGGATAAATATATGTTCTATAGCCCAACACGGAGAGCGCACATTTTTTATTTCTCTCGAAAATATCGATGAGTTGGCAGCCTAAGAGCACGCTTTTACGGAGATAAATCTGAAGGAAGAACCTACCTTACATTGCGCAAATTTTAGGTTTTTCACTCATGAGCAACTCGTACCCAAACTTAATTATCCAATCCATTCATAAGGTACTTTAATTAAATCATTCACGATTAAACTAACGCGAATCCAACCATCAACCTGTTCCTCTCGCCAAATCTAACACCATTAAGGTTTCCAATTTAAACAATTCAATTATCTTTATCGATTTGATACTTGCATTATTATAAGGAGATACAATCAATTACCATATCATATGCTAATATTAACATTCCCAAATTTAGGAAATTTATTCCAATTTTCCAACCCAATACTACACCATTTTCATCTATTCCAAGATTCATGGAATTTACTTAACAATAAGATAATACAAGTCACAATTTATCAAAAATTCAACCAATTTTATCATTCGAGTTCAACAATTCAAAAATTCTCAAATTTTTATGAATTTGATAACCATCAAACCTTAACTTTTTAAATACAAGTTAAAGGTTCTCACATTATACGACCAAGATTAAAGCACCACAAGTTATTCAAAATCACATAATTTAACAAGATTTAACCCCAAACCATAACCTAGGGTTTCCAAAACATAAGTTTTTTATATTTTCATGTATAAACTCAAAATATACAATATATATCAAACAAATCTTCATAGATAGCCATAGATCCTACCTTTTTTTATGTTGAAACTATAAAAAATCAACCTAAACTAGCTCCAATCAATTGAGTCTCTAGCCATGGGGCGAATGTAGAGCTTCCAACGCATGCCTCCACTCTCCAACATGTACACACTAAGGAGAAAAGTAAGGAATCTACTCTTGAGGAGCTAGGAATGCTTTAAGAGACCACCAAACCGATACTTAAGATTTTCTTTTTGTTCTAGAGAGAGAAAGAGAAGTTTTGAAATAAGAAGAAAGTCCCAAAATCTGAACTTAAATTTACTCGCTGCCACAGACCGATCAATTTGTCGAGAGACCAATCGATCGGTCCCCCGTTGGATTGCATTCTAAGGAAAGAAAGATTACATATAATCCAAATTTTTGTTCTAGCGCCCTAGGGCTTGTTCAATCAATGCACGATAATTATTTTTATGCATAAACAAGCTCATAATAATCATCTACGTGCATACCCGTGATCCAATTTTAATTCATTCCCCAAGATTAAACACTCCAGTGAACGTAACATAACAAGTTTTAATTGATCTTTTTAAATAACAAGGGACTAGGTCCATACATTAGTGCATATGGATTCAGCAAAGATATACTTACTACTATTGGTTGTGGGTGCAACATTGGGATTGTAAGATTTTTTTATAACTAATGTTTGATATAGTGTTTGATTTCCTAGATCCGGAGCGGTTTCATGGTTTTTATCCAGTTTGGAGTTTTTCACGTAAAAATCGTTGTATCTTGTGTGATTGTGGTTACTTTATTTTTTCGCTTGCGTGTTTGAATGTTTTTCTTTATTTGCGACATTTGGCTTGTTTAATTAAATTAATTAGTGCAAATCAGTCGGTAAACGGTATTTTTCAAGCTGCTATATATCCACTAATAGATTGCTATGCACATTCTAACTAGGGAAGGAACTTAGACCACGCGACGAGAGTATCGTAATCGAGCATAATGTGGCACCCCATCTCATATCGGTGAGAGATAAAAATACATCTAATATATAATAAAACTTATGGCCTATTACTAATAACTTGAATTTAAGCTTTTGGACCGCGTTGTTAGGCTCATTATTTAAGTTATTAGACTAGTAATCTACTTAGGGTCGTTACAAATGGTATAATCAACCCTAATTCTCATATAGGGCTCTGTGGTGGCATAAATAGAATAGTAGAAGCTCCGAAAAAGGGTAAAAGCTATGTGATTGTATACTTTATACATGCTAATAGGCTGCTCTATATTTGTTAATTGACTATTCACGTCTCAATTAGGGATAGAACCTGATCACGCGACGAGGATATCGTGTATTTGAATGGGAGATATTATGATATCCCATCTCATATCAATAAAAAATAAAAATTAAGTCTGATATATAATGAGACTTGTTGGCTTATAAGTATCTTGAACCACGTTGTTGGACTCTTTACTTAAGTTATTAGGTTAGTAATTCACTTGGATCATTACACGGTCATGTAACAAAAAATACTTTACGTGAAATAATGTTTGCCCATCTTTATTGGGTATGTAAGAGATCATCAACATAGCTCACTTAATATGTATCGAATATTTTTATTTGTCAGAAGTACATGTAAATAATATTACATGTTACTTCTTAAAATTAAGTATTTCCGTTTGTTAGAGTGATTTGTTGCAGCTTTTACTTACTGTTCATCACAAGTAACATCTGTTTGAAAATTATTTGCTCTTGGCTTTCCACATGCCATCTGCTTTTGTGATGGGGGTGGAATGAGTATGCCCAAGCTCCATAATCAGAGCTGCTAAGTGGTAATTTGGGATGGATTTTAAAGGACTCAGAAATCAGATTTGGATAAATTTGTGGTTGGCAATCATGTGCTTCATTTGGCTAGTTAGGTATGAAAAGATATTCCATCAAAAGTGTGGATTTGGAAATCCTGATCGACACCATGTGGTTTGCAACTATGGGTTTAGTATTATTAAAACTAATAACTTATAGAATGTAATTAATAGTAAATATTGTGAATGTTTAGTAAAAATTGTAACTTGTAACTAAAATAGAAAAAAAAGTAGTTATAAGTTATAGAAAAAATTGTGGGTGTTTAAAAAAATTTATAATTTATAATTAAAATTAATAGTATAAAACTAAAAATTACCCACAATAACTTTGCCAAACACTCTCCTGCGACGGTTCTCTGTTCTCCATGAATGATTTCCTCTTTAGAATTAAGGTCTGTTTAGTCCCTCAGGTCATGCGTTGTATCTCCGCCGGTATGCTAGCTTTGTGCAGGCCATGTACTCTTGGTTTGTTTTTTTATTTATAAAGTTTTTCTTTGCCTATAACAAAAGAATTTTAAAAATTCATTTAAAAGGCTTTTAAGTGACTTTTTTTCACTTCTAGTAAATTAAATTTACCTTCCAGATTATTTTTTTCACAAGTAATCAAAAAAGTACTAAATTTAAACTAAAATATAAAAAACTAAAAAAAATAAAAATTATATCCCAAACACAAGTATTATTTAGAACCACTCAACTTTGTTAATCTAGTTTTGACCCAAAAAGTGCAACAAGGTAAAAGATTTGGTATGAAGAAAAAAAAAATGAGAAGATTAAATCTATGTTCACCTAAATGGTCCTTTTCCTTTGTGCACGCACATAAAAATTCATCAAATCTGTTGATCTGAGCTCAGGTCGGCAGCTAGCTCTCTTATTGTTTTCTCTACATGCATGCAGCAAATGAGAAGGTGCCTTGCCAACCACGTCTTCTGGCTGTGGACGGTGAATAAAAATTAATCAACCTCAATAAATTTTTGTTTTTTTTATCAAAGAACTTACAATATTTATAGATATCAGTATATTTTAAGTAAATATTTATACAATTTTTATGATAGAAACGATGACAATAACGAGAAAGAATAACTAATTACTTAAAAATATATTTATATTAATTAAAATTAATAGTCTATTTTTAAAATGACATATACCGTTAAAATAAATGTTATAAGAACTATATCTACAGATATCAAATCAATTTATATTTTTATAGATATTATTTTTTTAATATACTTCATAAGGTAAATGTTTCGAATTATCGAGATGTGTTTGAAATAGTCTTATAAAAATAAAACATTATGGTAAAAGAATATTTTTCAACCTGTAGAATATGACCAATTAAATCATGAAAAAAGAAGGTTTGATGAACAAATAAAATTATAGAAAAAAGTTCAAAACCAACTCTCCAAAGTCAATGATTAACTAAAGGGAACAGTCTACCTATAAGCAATCGCCACAAAACTTTAAAAAATATTATTATAGTAATCCTTATCTTCTATTTTATTTTTAAAACCTAAATATTTGCCTCATATAATTTTTTAAAACTTATTTGCCCCCTTAATAACAATAATTATGGAATACCGAATCAATGATCGGAGTGTATTTTTCTTACCACTTGCAACGATGTGGGGCACTCTTAATTTCGATAACATTCTTAGTTCTAATAATATTATTTTAATAGTTTAGAGTTATCAAATTTTTAAAGAATTTTTAAATTTAATTTAGGATTACTTTATGTTTTAGCATGTGTTATATAAATTTAATACCGTATTAAATTTATAATTATATTGAACTAAGTGCATAAATATGCCTTTACTGTAATAGTCAAAAGGTTATAGCACAACCAAGGTATTATAATAATATTACTAAATAAACATGCATTTTTTGTTAATTTTATCTCAACAAATTATATTAGTTCTATAATTTTTTAAATGATTAATTTCTCTGAGCGTCATTATTAATGCTATGATATTATAATTTTCTAGAGTCGGACTCCAAATCGAGTTATGTAATAACAGTGATTCAATTAAAGTAACGATATTTGAAGACAATGTAAAGAAATCATTTTCAATCAATAGTATCAAATTGATAGAATTTGCACCAGAGATAATAGTTTTTAATTTATTTTAAATTTATATTCAGTGAAATATCTCCTTATATCTTTTCCTATTCAATATTTTTAAAATAAGAACAAATTACAAAAGAAGTTTTCCCAACGGTACAAATTAAAAATCACCATGCTATCTAGTTAAAATAGCGAGTATATATAATTCATGCAAATTTAATGCTCCAATTTAATATTAGTTTCATTACTGCAAATTTTTTATGTGCATCTGATAGTTTCTTTCTACTCTCTTGCACAACAGATTATATCCCAATAAATTCATCAATTATGACAGAAAATCTAGATCTTCCCATCTCATAACTAATTTTTTTTTGCCAATCTAACACATATAATCATTTACACTTATTTTGTAGATAAACCAATTATTAGGCTTGCTAATAAATTAGTTGGTAAATTTTTGAGTTGTATATAAACAACTTGCTACATTATCTTATAAATACTAATATTTATACAACTAACTACTCTATGAATATAAAATATATTTTATAAAAATATTTTTTCTTCTTATTCTACACATTAGCTTATGTATATTGGTATAGGGAGTATGTCTACATAGGTTTTTTTAAAAGCATTTTCTCTTCTTTACTATAAACGGGCCAAATCTTTATCGCGTGTTTTGCACGGGATTGGATTACTAGTTTTTAAATAACTTGTATGTTCATAAATTGTGCGACTCGGTCATTTAGTGAACAAATAGAGAGGCTTTCTGTATTTGGATATCTCGTACTAGAATTTTGATGTGTAAGAGTTACGATATAGTCGACTCATTATATTCTCTACTGTCATAGTGTATTATCTATCAATCTTCTATCGTAATTGAAGATGTCAAGTCAAACCACGTAAATCTTGTATATGATTACTTGTTTGATTTCTTCTCATTTGTTTCATTTTAGTCATAACAAAAGAAAATTTTTAAAATACAAGAATATCAACTTAAGAATTTCCCAAAACTCAATGATCAAAATGGTATTCCAACCAATCATGGACCCTTAAATAGCACCGCAAGACTCATTATCATTGCATTCTTGCAAAAGAAGGATTTTTTTTTCCTCTTTAGAATAGATCCTATTAAAGGCATAGGATTATGCATCACACAAAAGCAAAAAATTAATTAATTCTTTTATTACAAACTAAACATGTAACAAAAACTAATCATTTTTTTCTATTATTTTCTTTTGCTTTTATTTTTTTGTAAATTTTTTTTTCTTAGATAATTATTTTAGCTAAAATAATGTTCACTTGTTATATATGTACGTATATTTATGTGTGCGCATGAATATTTAACCATGCAAAGTAATATTAACAAAATGTGATTTAGGTAAAAGCTTACCCGATATCAGGGGATTTAATTATCATGATCAAAGGCGGAGTTAATGCATGTCTATGTCTAGAAGGGGCACGTGTTCCCTCTCACTTTTCTATATATACACTATTATTTATAAAAAAAATTATGTATATCCATTTATAAAATTTGTTTAGTAACCTTCCTAAGTATAAAATTATTCTATTATTTTAAGTTTTTACAGAAATATTTGTAATCAAGGGTCTTAAAATAACAATTTTTGAAAAATAACCGTTTTAAAAATTTTACTTGGTTAAGATTTTCGTTCGAATTTTCTAACTATAGATTTTATTCATTTGCGATTCATGAGAAAAGTTTTAATATACAATAGAAAGTCATTTATTATTGGATTATTATGTAAATATTATAATATTCTTAAAAAATTATAATATTTCAGTTAGTTTGATTAATATGTTTTTTACCCGAAATAAATAAATATAAAAAATTTTGTCTAAATTGTCACAAAATTTTGTAAAAATATAAGATTACAAATTTTTATACTTATTAATAATTGTTAAGTTTTAGCAATATTCTATTTTTATTAATTAAAAAAATTAAAATTTTAAGCTAAATTATACTCCCTCTAAATTAGATTTCTAACTCCGCTCCTGATCATGATTCTTTACTTTTTTTAATTCACTAATTGAGGGTGTTTTGTGTTATTAAAATAATAAAAGTATTAATTAATTCTAAAAAAATATAATTATAATTCTAAGTAAAAATTATAAAAAAATTTGCTCTGGCTATAATTTATATCTTCAAGTAGTAGAGTATAAGTACATATAAGTACAATTATTTAATTTTTCCTTAAAATTTTTTTCTAAACAATAAACTGAAAACTTAAAAAACCATTTTAATCAAACACGCCCATCAATCGTTGGCGACATCATGAATTCCAGCTGTGAGGATCTCCGAAAGTGCCTGAATTATTGGATTGTGTTTTTTTTTTTTATCTTTTCGGTAAAAATGGGGAATCTAATATTTTATTATCTTTTTATCTATAACCCACCAAATGTGAAAACAAAAGGCCCGGTGGTCTTTTTCTTGATTGGAAAATAATGTACATATATATATATGCTACTTTATACACCCGCTATAAAGTATTGTACATGTGATTTACAACCAATTAGCAGTACTCTTAATTGTACTTATCTCGGAGTCAAAGTTAAAAATTACCGTACAGTTAAAAATTACCGTACAACTGAAAGTTCGTACATAAATTTGACCTTAATATGTTATTACGAAAATTTAAATCTAAATTTTTAAAGCAAAAGTAATGAGTTTTTACCCGCAAAACCAAGGGCAAGAGGTTGGTAAGGCCCAATGATTTTGCATGGACTTTGACAGCTCTTAAAGCCCTCCACTTTGGAACAATTAAAATGACTCTTTTATCCCTCGTGTGGTCAAGAGTTTGGGCCCCAAGTCATGGGCCATGCAATCATTATATCATGTCCATTTCACAAAATGGAGCTTTGCCTAAATTACTGAATTTGATTGTCTTCCTACTTCACATGTGGGGATTTGCAGTTCCCAACCAATTGTTGTGAAACAACCATATTAATGAAATATTTAATTTCAATTAAAGAATTGTTAGCTTGAGGTTTTAAACATATAGTATTACACAAATGAGTTTAAGTTTGAGTTTGAATTTAAATTTGAATTTGAATTTAAATTTATGGTACTTTTCTCAACATTATTGTAAGTTGTAATATAGTTTCGAGTCACACTAAAAATTCGTTATTAGAAAGCAAATGCCATAAGAGCTAAAAGTCTTAGAAATTTCACATTTTTCAAGAAGCAGTTTCTTATCTCGTTTCAAATCTACATTCAACTTTAATTGAAATAAATATTTATATTAAATTGAAAACTGGTAACTTTGTGGTCTTTAAATTCATAAGGTATATCATACTTTATAGATTTTATACCATTTACTTTAATGTTGTGATGCGGACACTGAGTCACGAAAATTAATTCTTTTATAGAACAGTAGGAATAAATTAAGCTTGTGTTTGAGATAACTTTTGTTATACTTTTTTTAGTCAATTTTTTATAATATCAACCCAAACAGGTAGATTTTACAAGATTTTTCTCATTGTGAGAAATGAAAAGAGTAGAAAAAAATTGATCAAACATTGAAAATAGTGCAACTGGAAAATAGTGCAACTAAGATGAAAAAGGTCATTTATAGATTTTTAAATGGTTTTTTTTTCTGTCTTCGGTAAAGTTTTTTCAACTTTTATCTAAATGGGTATATTTTTAAGAATTCTCTCATAGCAAAAAAACAAAAAATATAAACATTATTAATTAAAAAATATCCAAAACAAATGAAAATGGCCCCTTTTAAAAAAGTTAGCCAAACGCTAGCTACGTACTACCTTTCCCGGCTCATTTTATTATCTTCGTGCATCACATTTGAGGAATTGACAAATTGCGCACTTCAAAAAAAAAAAAAGTAGTTTTTACACCGCATTTCAAATCTAAATTCAACTTTAATTATAGCATTAGCTGTCTTGGGGTTGTTGGGGTTGTTCGATGTAACTGAAATTATAAATTTATAAATTATAGTTTAAAATATATAATTATAATTTTAAATAAAAATTATAATATTTTTAAAATGTATAAAGAATAGGTTATAAACGCACTTGTTTTTAAAAAAAATTAACTTTTTACTAAGCTACAAAAAAAAAATTATAATTTAAGCAGTAACAAACACTCCCTTAACATGCTTGTCTTGTACTTTAACTACAAACCACTTCTTTTTAAGAGTGGACCAAAGGCAGCACTTGGTTTTGTTAAATAGATTAAATATACTTTTACAGCTCATTTTGCATTGATTTTGTTCAACAGTAAGAACGCGTTTGTTTGCTTCAACAAAAGTAGTGTAAAATTATAAGAGAATCTTCATAT
>JAOTRH010111525.1:0-15304 GCA_034768845.1 Heliamphora exappendiculata | reverse complement strand
GCGTCACTCTCCCAGGATAAAACGGCTCCACGATCGTTGGAACACCACCAAGGATCGACTACGAACGTACTCCGTCTGTCTTTCTCTCTCTTGCAGCTTGCACTATAACCTGAAAACTGCATATCTTCTTTCTCACCTTCTGTCTGTTGCTTTTCCGTCTGTTGCTCTCATTCTCTGCTTTGTTTCGTCTTTTCATCTTCCCTTATGGGATGACAGCATATATAGCCCTCCATCATGGAGGGGGTTACAGGAAAATCAATAGCCACTCATGGCCAATTCAATTGTAATTGAATTCTGAAATTCAATGGCCAATGAATTCACAAATTCCAACACCAATTACCATGTGCTTCCACTTGACTACAATGATAGTGCATGAGGTCTATCGGAATGTGTAAATGAAACTGCTCAAGAGAAGAATAGGTTGCACGATCGGTAAGTAAAAAGAAAGCAAATGTCAAAAGGAATATACATACTTGGATTTGATAACATAGTATCATAGAACATTACCGTATACATTATGCTACGTAAAGCAATATCAACCGGGCATCCTAATGTCAAAGTTGAGAATAAGAGAAAATGTAAAACTGACAACAACGTAATGACAAAGCATTACTGCAAAATGTCTTGTCCTCAAACTCCAGTTCAACAACTAATTTCCATCAATAAATATGCTAATCTTCCATTTTAACAGTCCGGATTGATTTCCTTCATATACATCCCCTGCATTATGACTTGTCAAGTGGTAAGTAGCCCACAACACAGCAGGATCCTGATTGGAATAAACGCCAACAGATTTTTGGCAAGACATTGTCACAGCCTATTTATATTCTACAATGAAGGAGTAGGAAACTTAAAGAAACAAGAGTACTCTTGTTCAATAACTCATGATACGCGTATGTGTTTTATTGTATTAAAAAAAGAGTTAGGAGTCCTTTGGCAGTCTGATATAAATGGATATGACTTAAAAATATCAACAAGCTCACAACCCATAGTCATGAATTAAATACCAAAACATTCCAAAAAAATGAAAACTAGTAGCTTTCAACAAAACAGAAATACTCTTGGAGAAACACATCCCAAAATAAACACATTTGCTATAACTTGTTCTAGCTCCCTTAGTACTATCGACTCATTTTCCCACTCTATCATGTTGCTGTTCCACGTTCTAACTAGGTCATTGAGAAACTCATAGATCATGTCTGCCCTTAGTTGAATACAAGAGTCATGTGTGAACATGCCATCTACGCACTGCTGACTCATATGCTGTCTCATTATATAACATACAATTACCCCACAATCCAATCTGCACAAAACAAGTACAACTTCTTGTTAGTAACTCAAACGATTATAAATCAAATTTAAACAGCAGCATATGATGCTTGAGTTGGATGCTTACGTGCCACATTCTTGTTGTGGGTTTGTCATAGCTAGTACAACTTGTTGTTCGAAATCCTGGTTAAACAACTCCACTGTGGGAAGTTGTCTGAAGTAATCATGAATATGATTTTTCTACATTTAAAAAAAATATCATTACATTACTATATGAAAAGAAAACATGAACTTGAAGGTTATCATTGAAATCTTAATATAGGCTCACCAATGTCATAGCTATTGACAAATGTGGGTCGTTCCCCCGTGGCCGTAACGAGTTGTAATGTACCAACCCACCACCTTCGTTATCCGCCACAAGCATTGTCCAATGATTGGAATTGTGCAGCGGGAATATACTGTATCTATATTTACTTGCTTCTCCCAAAGGCTTGGACAATGTCTTTGCTCTATGTTCTGGAGTTTGCCGTGAACCATTTGCTGGCAATAAGGGTGCAATTAAAATTATAATCACTGCAGTTTCTATTTATTAATATCAAAGTGTACTCTTTAGTTCTTACCATGGTTAGGCTAGAAAACACATAAGCCTTTTCCATAAATTCAGCTGCTTCTGGGTTAGTCTTCATCGCACACGCTACAGCCACATCCTGTTGTCTTGTTAGAATTTCAGCATAAGCATCGATTACCTGACAACGTTTCAAGTTACAATTGTCACAAGTCCTTTTAACCATTGTACAAGGTTTTTTTGGTATGTCAAATTTGTTTTGAATTTATTTATAAGGTTCAAATGAAAACAGTGATGCAAAACAAGCTGCAAGTGCCAATGATAACAGTGATGCAAACAATGATACAAGAACAATGATACAAATGATAACAGTGATGCAAACAGGGCTTTTATTCACATAATACAAGAACACATCCCTTGCAGGTTCCAAGGGGTTGGTTCCTTATTTGTATACAAGTGCCTTAAACCCAACAAAAATTTTCAAATCTTTCTTTTTCACCACCCAAATTCAGCAAGTTGAGCCAAAACCTGCAACACCTAAATGATAATTATTTGCAAGATAACATGTATTATTTCCCAATGCTCATAACTATTTTCAATAGAAAAACGATCCGACACTAGAGTTCAAGACCCCATGAATTTTTCCATTGCAGTTAACATAAACAGCAAAGAACATTTATCTCATTAATCTACTCAACAGTGAACATTATCTCATCACTGTTGTCATTTGTACATTATCATTGCATCACTGTTGATAAATGAATAACTTTCATTGCTTGACAGATCGGATTCCATTATCAGCGATCTGATGTCTTCAATAAATACCGAACTTGAATGCTCACTCCCAGCCCATACACATATACTATCAATTGTTGTTAAGAATTAGAAATGTAATAATAAACATTATGCACATAATACATGTAATTCAATATCCATTAAGTAGTGAAAAATATGAACATACCCACACTGTTGAATTGCCCAAACAGCAGTAATCTTTGCACGATCATCCTCCTGTAACAATGCATATACTGGTCGCTTTTTCGGATATCTCAAAGGTTTCAGCTTCTTGCAAGTAATTGGTTGACCGCTTTGATCGTTGTCAACATCAACAACAACATGGTTTTGTACCTGGTTGCAGGCCCTCTTTTTACCTATGGTTCTCATCCCAGCATAGTCATATTCTGGTAATTTTTTCTCTCTCCTTGACTTTGTTTTGATTTTCTTGATCATAGAATTCTGCACGTTTGCTTCAATGAGAAGGTCTTCTTCGGTTGGCATTTTGTCCGATGTCAGGGATGATTTGTTTGTTGCAGTATGAGTAATCTGGTGTACTACATGTTCCTCGAGTTGAGCCCTCAAGTCAGCTGCTTCGGCCCTCAAGCCATCTATCGTTTTGTTCATTGCATCAACTTGTGCTTCAAGTCTCTCTACCATCCCAACCAGCCCACACCTCTTATCATGCGTGGCTGACAGGTTCGCCACCTTTTCCTTCAGACTTGAAACTAGATTTTCTGATGCACAAACCATGTTTAATTTATGCTCATTCTCGGCCTTCAGGGTTGCATTCTCATTTTGTAGGATTTGCAAATGATTTCTCATTTGTTCCAACTCATCAATTCCATTAGAGACTTTTGGTTCACCCGGTTTGTCCTCATCGTCTGACAAGATCAAGTAATTGCATACGCCGTTGTTGAAATCATGCTCCATTTCATCCCAACCAACAAAAAGCTCCATTGCCATTGGAGCTTGATGTGCTAGGTTTTCATCATCCCTTTTATTTATGTTATCATCTTTCAAGTTTGTTTGAGTGTCTTCCTCCACACACACTCCATCGTTAATATCCAAACCATATTCAACCTTCGAATGCTTCTTTTTTTCCTTCTTCTCCCTCATTCGCTTTGTTTCATATCCAGATGCTTGTAGTTCATGACGTTTTACCTTCAAACATAAAATGACTTACAATGTGATTCAAATATTGGAGTACCCACAACCATGTTTTCTGACTTTGCATTTTAGAACAATGTATTGAAACCCAGGTTGTGTGGTTCCTCACTCAAGAAATCATGTTTCCAATGTAGTAAACACGCAATAGTGTCAAATATCTTGTTAATGAGATGATGATACAATGATATCCATAGCATTACAGTTCATTTTTTTAAGCAAAACAATAACAGTTTTGAAATTTACCGTTAGGCAATGTAAAAATGAGATACTAATATAAACTTACCTTCTTTCTTGGGAGTTCATCCAATGATAAGTCTTTTACACTATTTTCCATCTTCGACAGATCCCACATCAACAACCGTGGAAATGATTTTGGGAATTCCGGTAGCTATATTGTTGTTTGCTCACAAAACCAATACTGCATTTACAATATCACAAAAATAGAAAAATGTAAAATATGTATGTAACATTGTTGTTTTTAAGTAATCTAATTAAATACTGCTTATTATAAAGTTGTAGACATCTTACCAATAACGCCATAACACAACCGGAGACTTTGTGTGGGGTGCGGTAGTTGCATTTGAGCGATTGCACAAGTGTGGTGTGTATTGCCTCCGCCCAATCATAAGTGATCATATATGCAAAATCCTCCATGTACATAAGGTACGTCCATCCGATTGTTGTTCCCGTGGTACAGAAAAAAATATTGAGACACATGTACATGCATATGAGCCTCACCACATCCTCGACATCTTCTTTCGACTCTCCCGCAACCAAATCATCAATCAATATTTTAATTATGGGAGAAGACAAAATACTAGTGGTAATGGATCTACGCTCCAATAATGAACTGCTCACTTTAGTCCTATATGATAAATTCATCGGTCGATCACCACATCTTATTCCAAAGATCAATTTTACTTCACCTTCCGTCAAAACCACATTTTTTTGACCCAACTTGAAACTGTTACTTGTTGGATCATAAGTACTTATGATTTTCCCAACTAGAATATCATTTTTTCTACACATTGTAAATATAAGCTTCCCTTTTAGCAAACAATCCACCATGTTCCAAAACGGTGTTTTTTTCAACAATGACACATGCGCGCCTCTAAGTGGTAATATGGCTAGCAGCTTCACGATGCCAACCATGTTGGATTGGTAAGGTGTATAATAACCTTTTACCTTCACCGCTGATTCTGGTTGTAATCGCTCCCTTTCTTGTATTGGCGACTTCTTTTTCGTCTTTGTACATGTCTGCCTTTTTTTTCCCACCACGCTCACGATGCACTGTGGTTGTACCGTTACTGTCAGAATCATTCATCTCGTCAGCTACCTTTTTTGGTGTCTTAGACCGCAATTCGTATGCTCTCCTTAGCTCCCTCTTCACTACAGATCTATAGGCCACTGCATTGCAATGTTATGAGAATAATGGAAATCTTAATTTGAATTTCATTAATAAAATAAAAGAACAAAGTTGCTTACGGTTTAGTAAGATCAAATGTCAATAGGATAATGGAAACAGTAATTATCATGAGAATATTCCTTTAATCTGAAAAAATAAAATAGAAGTACAGTATGGGATACTAACAGTGTTAATGCCACAAGGATTATCAACAATATCAATATGAGTCAAAGGTCAATATGAATCAACAGCACGGATATGATAAAATGAAAACTTAAATTCTAATTGCTCTTGAAAAAACTAGATCGATCCTATGGGATATTAACACCCCAACCAGTTTGAACCAGGTTAATCAACGGTTTCAAGTTCAAACAAATGTCAATATCCGAATGGAAACAGTAACTATCATGAGCAAATGGAAGATCAAACAATAACTATTATGAGCAAATGGAAACAGTAACTATAATGGAAACAGTAACTTTTGATTTCTCATGAAAATAATAGAAGAACACTATGTAATATTATGAACTCTAATAGTATGAACTCTAATGTGAACTATAATATAAACTTTTTCATTCAATTTATACGTTAATCAGTTTTTAAATGAAACTATGAAGACCACGAACACACGAATGTGTAAAACACAAACACAAAAAAATAGGATGACGGAAACACTGATACACTGATGCGAACACTCAATGTGAAACACTCCAATATATGTGATAAATCCGTGCAAATAAGGTGATACGAACAGAAACACCTCAAGTGGTAAATCAGTGTCAATATGATAAAATGGAAACATAACAAACAGGAAAACAATATGGGATTCTAACAGTGTTAATGCCACAAGAATTATCAACAATGTCAATATGAATCAAAGGTCAATATGAATCAACAGAAGGGATATGATAAAATGGAAACTTAAATTCTAATTTCTCTTGAAAACACTACAACGATCCTATGGGATATTAACACCCTAGCCAGTATGAACCAGGTTAATCAACGATTTCAAGTTCAAACAAATGTCAATATCCGAATGGACAAACAGTAACTATTATGAGCAACATGAAAGAACAAACAGTAACTATTATGAGCAAATGAAAACATTAACTATAGTGGAAACAGTTACTTTTGATTTCTCATGAAAACAATAGAAGAACACTATGTAATATTATAGCCGCAGACAGTATGAACTATAATGTGAATTATAATATAAACTTTTTCATTCAATTTATATGTTAATCAGTTTTCAAATGAAACTATGAAGACCACGAACACACGAATATGTAAAACACAAACACACAAAAATAGAATGTTGGAAACACTGATACACTGATACGAACACTCAATGTGAAACCCTCCAATGTATGTGGTAAATCCGTGCAAAGAAGGTGATACGAACATAAATCTCTCAAGTTAGGCGAATCAGTTAACAAATTCGGTATATCAATGTAGACCATTCACCGACTACAATAAAAACCCTATGTACCCAGCATTCAATCTCTCAGTTTGTTCATTGTACGCCGCACTTAGGATTTTGAAAATATTTTGACGATTTTGCAAGCAGTAAATGGAAATGGTTGAATCAGAGCTCGGGGGCGAGTTTGGTGGTGTTTTATATTGACATTTTTTACAAAGAGTAAAAGAAGGAATATTAATGTAGGGTTTCTTACTCTCGATCTTCAATTCCTTCGCCGAAGATTTGATCCTCCGAAGAAATCGCGATTCTCGCCTGTGGGTGGAAATATAGAGTATGGACTTTATTCTTCTACAAGATTGTCGTCTTTCTTCGTGGGTGATATATGAAAAATTGATCTTCCGTAAAATGGTGAACAGATTGCAAGATAGAACAAATGGAAAGAGAGAATATTGGTTATGGACTTCGAAGTTTTAGCTTGTCAACAAAGACTTTAAAACTGTTTTAGGAAATATATCGATAGTTTGTATACAAAATGCAGCGGGAAAGATTCAATGAAGTGGGTATTTTGGGAATGACGGATAAAATGAGAACTTACATGAACGCTTGTTTAGTAAATGGTACTTACACTCAAATAAGAAGCTTAAATGGGACTGCATACTAAATTTCCCTTTAAAAAATTATTTAGTAATTTTTTTCTTTCAACAATATTTTTTAGTACACATAATTTTATACACATCTAAAATCTTTTGGGTTCTCAAATGAGATTTTTTGCTTTTTTAACTTTAAAGCAAAAGACCACAAAACCTAACTGGGACATTTAGCATTATCCTTTTTTTATATATATTTTTATGATCGAAACTATTTGTTATGTATTATTTATTAAATAAAATATTTATGCAAAAAATTAAATTAATCGGACATTAATAGATATGTGATTAGATCACATTTGTTAAAATATGAATAAATAGTAATATAATCTTACAAAAAACAGTAATAAAAAAATATAATCAGATCATATAGTTACAAATATTTAATTAACTTAATTTTTTTATATAAATAATAAAATTAATAAATAATATAAAATAAATAATTTTTTTTATAAAAATATATTCAAAAACAAAATATTTAAAAAATCATAATATTGTGTGGTGCTTAATCTAATTTTATTTTATAATATTTTTATACTAAATCTCGTTGATCATCAAATTCGGTCATCTAAATCGGTAAAACACTTCGGGATAAATAGCATTATCGAAAGTAAAAAAGTAAAAAAGTCAAAAGACCAAATTAAGATACAAACTCTCAGAATATTCAAATCAAATTACCACTATTTTTAAAATATAATAATACTCCTTATTCACAACTTATTTACTATCACTACAAATTACATATAATTATTAATATTAAATATATAAAAGGTAAAAATATCAACTTTGAACAAAAAGTAAAAAGTTAATTTTTTATCCAAACAATTAACTTCAAAAAAGTTGGCTTAAAAGCTAAGTTACCAAATAATTTACTTTATACTCAATTTAATTTTTTGACTAAAAATGTAAAATAATTAATAAAAAAAATTAAATTTTAAACTAGTTGCTTAGAGTAAAAACAAAAAACCATCAAATCACAACTTTGTTTTTCTCCCTAGTGATTTAAAATCACTTTTTAATCAGATAATTTTTTTACTATTTAATTTAAAATACAAAAAATATATGACTTTTAACTAATAGTTCGGTTGGCAACCGGTTTTTCGTGTTATTAAAATTAACTGTTTATAAATTAAAATTAAAAAAATAATAATTATAACTTATAATAGAATAAATTACGAGTACTTCAAAATTATGCTAACTTGCATCCAAAATTATTAGAAAGCTTAGATTTTAAGGCACTAATAGCCTACAAAAAAGTATCAGGGCGCAGCAAGCATCAATTGAGAGATAGGTTTAAAGATGCCCATTGAAGCTAGAAATTAAAGAGAACGACAACAAGGTGAGTCAGTCGTTGCCAAAAAAAGAGAAAAAAAAACACAAAAAAGCAAACAAACCGCTAGAATAACAAGATGCCAAACAAGGCGTAATAGTCCTATAGAATAACAAGATCCAACATCAAGGTGTTCTTACTTGATACTTATTTGAGAAAAATATGGTGACTAAATGGAGATAGGTGAGAGCATATTTATGCATAGGTTTAGTTTGGTAATTTGATTTTAAATCAGATTTTTTTTTTTTTTATTTAGAGTTTAAAGTCATTTAATTCTCGTATTTTAACATCAAGTTATTGTTTTTTGCTTATTGAATTTTAGTCTTTTAGCATTTTTGTTTTATTTAATATAAAATATTTTTATATATTTTTTAAAAATATCATAACTTTAACCAGGGATGCTAGACATTTCGAAAATTGTGACAAAAAAAAATTGACCGAAGCATGTGAATTGGGGTGTAGATGAATTGACACATGGATGTTTGGAGTGTTTTTACTTTTTTTTTCCTACTAACAAAATCTTTTATATTTTCAAAAATTAAAAGATAAATGCAAAATATGAAGAAAAAAATTTAAATTAATTTTTTTAAAATTTTGTTACTTATTTTAAAAATAAGTAACTTTAAAATTTTTATAAGAGTTTTTTTTTCTTTTAGTAAGCTTTTTTAACTTTAATTAAAATAATTATATTTTTATATTCATTTTATAATAAGAAAATGAAAAACTAAAAATTTAGAGGGGTCAAAAAAACAAAAAAAGATTATAAAAGAAGTTTATTAACTTTTAAATTATTATTTTTTTAAATTCGTTGATTACGTAAAAAGTTTGAGGTTTTTTTTTTATATTCAAAGTAGATTATTTATCTCTTCTCATGCATCAAATGTATGAGAAGTATTTCATATATCACAATATTATAATATTTTTATACACACATATTATCAAAAAAAATTCATACACTATTACATGATAATATTCTCATATATACACATACAATGAGAAATTTTCTCATGTATCACTACATGATAATATTCTCATACATGTACATACTATGAGAAATTTTTTATATATCACTATATGAAAATTTTCTCTCTCACACACATGCTATGAATTTTTTTTTCTTCATATATCACAATATGAAAATATTTTTATATGCACACATACTATGAGAAACTTGTCATTACATGAAAATAGTCTGATGCACACACAAGTTATGATAAATTTTTCATGCATACTTAGATTTCAAAATATATGAGAAGAACATTCTCATATACACATTTTATCAAAAAATTCTCATACATCACTACATAATAATATTTTAATATACACACATGATATGAGAAATTTTTTTATGTATTACTGCATGATAATATTCTCATTCATGCACATGTTATGAGAAACTTTTCATATATCACTACATGAGAAGTTTCTTATACACATACTGCTATGAGAAATTTCTCATATATTAATAGATGAGAATATTTTCACACACACACACCTGCTATAAAAAAATTTCTCATATATCACAAGACGAAAATATTCTCATATATACGCATATTATGAGAAACTTCTCATGCATATATCATTACATGAGAATATTCTCATGCATACACAAGTTATAATAAACTTCTCATACGTACTGAGATTTCAAAATGTATAAGAAGTATATTCTCATGCATGCATATTATCAAAAAACTTTTTATACATCACTACATGATAATATTCTCATATACACATATGTTATGAGAAAATTTTTCATTTATCACTACATGGTAATATTCTCATACACGCAAATGTTATGAAATTTTTTTTATATATCATTACATGAGAAGTTATTCATACACATATAAGCTATAAAAAAAATTTCATATATCATTATATGAGAATATTCTCATACACACACATATTATGAAAAAAATTTATTATATATCACAAAATGAGAATATTTTCATACACACACATACTATAAGAAACTTCTCATGCATATATCATTATATGAAATTATTCTCATGCACACACAAATTATGAGAAACTTTTCATACGTACTCAGATTTCAAAATATATGAGAAGAATATTCTCATACACACATATTATCAAAAATTTCTCATGTATCACTACATAATAATATTCTCATATACACACATATTATGAAAAAATTTCTCATGTATCACTACATGATAATATTCTTATACACACGTATGTTATGAGAAATTTTTCATATATCACTAGTTTTTCATACACACACATGTTATGGAAAAAATTTCTCTTATATCACAAAATGAAAATATTCTCATACGTACACATATTATGAGAAACTTCTTATACATATATTATTACATGAGAATATTATCATGCACACATAAGTTATGATAAACTTCTCATACGAACTCAGATTTCAAAATATATGAGAAAAATATTCTCATACACACATATTATCGAAAACTTTTCATCCATCACTACATGATAATATTCTCATATACGCATATGCTATGAGAAAATTTCTCATGTATCACTACATGATAATATTCTCATTCACGCACATATTATAAAAAAATTTTCATTTATCACTGCATGAGAAGTTTCTTATACACACATGCTTTGAGAAGTGTGTGCTATGAGAAATATTCTATAAAAATATTTTCATATGTGAATATTTTTATACACACACATCTATAAAAAAAATTTCTCATATATCACAGATGAGAATATTATCATGCACACACATATTATAAAAAAAACTTATCATGCATATATCATTACATGAGAATATTTGTATGCGCACACAAGTTATGAAAAAATTTTCATACGTATTCAGATTTTAAAATGTATGAAATTTTTTTCATATATTACTATATGAGAATGTTCTCATATACATGCGTGTTACGAGCAACTTCTGTCACTCATATTACAAAGCGTCAGATATCGTTCTTAATATTTTTTTTTGTTAATTTGAGATTATTTAAAATTTTACAATATTAGGCTCAATAATAATCTTAAAGGGCCAGATAGAAGCTCGAAAAAAATTTAATAATTATAATGATATTATGTTTAATATAAGTGTTTTGTAATGCTTTTTTTTTTGAATTAAAATTTGTCAAATATGACCCTTTAAAAAGCATTTATCCCTAATAAGGCCTCGTTTGTCAACATGGCTTTAAGCTAAACATTCGTAATAATACATTTATTACGAATTGTAATAAATGTATTATTACAATTCGTTTGATGCATTGTATGATGACTTTAATCCGAAAGACAATCAGTCAAAAGGCTTTATCTTAAAGTCACTTTAAGTCAAAAAATAAAAAAATAAAAAATTTTGCATTGGAAAGAAATTATTATATTTTTTAGATTTGTTTTCACATAATTTATATTTAATATGGATATTGTTTGATAAATTTCGACGAGTAAATTTTAAAATTATAATTTTCATAAAAAAATAGATAATAAAAGTTATCACATTTCTAAAAAATATATAAAAGTGTTTTATTTAAAAAAAGTAACAAGATTAGAAGGCTTATGGCCTATTTAGGCTAGCTTTTAAGATGATTTTTTTGTAAGAAAAGTTAACTTTTAAGCTGTACTGTTTGATTTTTTAAAAAATTATTATTATTTTTTCTTTAATTCAATAAAAAAAATCAATATATATCCCAAACATCCTAACTTTTTTTAAAACAAAATTGTAATAATACATTTATATAAAAAGTCAATCCTACTCACAAAAACAAAAATAAAAAATCGTGCTAATATCTCAAATATTACAATTTAAAAGCTAAAAGTAAGAATATTTTAAACATTTCAAAAAAATTTAAAAAATAAAAAATTTATTACAAAAAATTATTCCAAACACTCGTATTTTTTTTTTCCATAAAAACTAAACTTCTTAAAAGTTAAACTTAAAAAATATCTCAAATAGATACTTAAAGCCAATATACAAAAAAAAAAAAAAAAACAAAATCGATGTTAAGAAACGAAGCTTAAATCGCTTTTTAACTTCAAACAAAAAGACAAAAAAATTCATCTGAAAGCCAATAGCCAACTGAAATCTTAATTAAAATTCAATTTAAAGCCTTAATTAAATCTAATTACCAAACGGTAGATAATGGCCCGTTTAGACAATTTGCTTATTTGCTTATTAGTAAATAAGTTAAATCTTATTTAAATCACATCGTTTGGTGGTTTGTGACTTATTTACTTATAAGTCAGACTACCTAAACAAGTTTATTTGCTTATAAGCCAGTTTATTTGACTTATTTTGGCTTATTTAGCTGTCCAAATAAGGTTATTTGACTTATTTAACTTATTTATTTATTTAATTATTTAATTATTTTTGACTTGTTTAGTTATCCAAACGACGTAATTTATTTTTTGACTTATAAACTAATAAATAAATAATAAAAATTACCCAAACTGGCACCAATGTATAGTGATCATAGGCAATACACCTCACAAAAGCTTTAATTAACTTCCTAAACTTTAATTAACTCGGTTGCTTTCTGTAATTCTTTTTGGTTGTTTATCTGGTTAAGGTTAGACTTTTTCAACTTTTATTATACATATTTATTTTTATAAAAATTATATTTTTAAAATTTACTCGGTAAAATCTATCAAATAAGATCTATATTGAATATAAAATTATGTAAAAATAATTTTTAAAAAATTATAACAACTTCTTTATGATTTATAGCTTTTTGGCTTTTGAATTTTTTGTCTTTTGACTTGATAAAATTTTAAGCCATATTTTTTGACTTATTAAAGTCACTCATACGATTCACTAAATAAATTTTTTGCGTATTTAACTTAAAATGATTTTAAACTAAAACCTAATTTAAAAACAAATTGCCAAATAAAGCCATAATGTAATGAAGTAATAAAATTGCTCAGACCCAACATAATGAAATTAAACTTGTATTGAGGACAAATCAAAGCGATGATAAAAAAAAATCTGTTGTCAATTAAAAGGATAATTTCCTAATGTCGGGACACAGTTGCCCCTTCAACACTATAGCCAGCCAGTGAACCCCAAGGATTAGCCGGTGGTTGATCGGCTTAAGATTTAAGGGTTTACTCTCTTTCAAATTTTAAGTTTAAAATTTTTTAAGAGTTATTAATTTTTTTATAGTCAGTTCATACGAAATTTTGTTTCGATTTTAATTAAGATTTTCATAAGTGAACAGTAAGATTAGTCTTTAAAAAATTAATCGAAATCCACGTAAACTAATCCAAACACCCTAAATTATAAAAAAAAACAAAAAAAAAACAAAAAAAATACTATTGCCAGTGTGCCCAACTAATAAGTAAGAGAGTATGTAATTATATGACCCTAAGAAGTAAGACAGCGTGTGTAATTATATGACTAAAAAAATAGGAGATATGACAGTACGTAATTAACTTATATTAGTTGCTATGTTAATTTATTTTTTTAATTAAAAATTATTTAAAATTTGAAAAATAGATTGAAAACAATGAATCTTTTAGAATGAATTTTGGAAATATATTTTAAAAATATATTCAATTTGTATTTTTAAAAAACTTTTTGATATTAATATTTCAAAAATATTAAAAAATAACAAGTATTTCTAATTTAACATACTTAATTGCCCAATAGTACATCATTCATTATGAAAATTTGTCACATATTAAATTATATTAAATAATAATTTAAAGCAAATTCGATAAAAAAAAATGCTCTAAAAAATAAACTAAACATACCTAAACTTTGTTTCAAAGAAATCGCCTCTTATTTAATAAAGTTAGTCAAATAATTAATACGAGTTATTTTTTAATTACTTTATACTATTTATAATTAATATAGAATTATTTACTATAATTACTTTTAATTTTTGTGGTAAATAATTTTAATATGTATATTCAAATTTATATTTTTTTGTCAATTTATTTTACAATATAAAAACAAATAAAATAAACTTTACATAAACAAGAGGGGGTAGATTAGCTAATATATATGACATTTAAGGAGGTAAAAGGTTATAGGTTCCATTAACATTTTCTATTTATCTACGAAATATAATTAAATATTAGTCTTAATAAGAGAGGTGAGTAGAGCGGGCATATACATGAGTTTGGAGTTTCTTTGTCATTGATTACTCGTTATAAAAAAGTTGACATTATATTATTTTATTTTGTAAAATATATATTTTTTTTAAATTTGATTATTAGTGACAACTATTGTCATTACTAAAAGAATTAGAAGATTTTGATTACCATTTATTGTCAGTAAAATTTATATTTTTAAATTTTAAAATAATAATTTTAGTGATATCTACGAAATATAATTAAATATTAGTCATAGTAAGAGGTGTGTAGAGCGGGCGCATAAATGAACTTGGAGTTTATTCGCCTGATTACTCATCATAAAAAAAAATATAAAAAAAAACTTGATATTGCATTATATTATTTTGTAAAATAGATTTTTAAAAAATTTGATTATTAGTGACAACTGTAGTCGTCACTAAAAAAATAAAAGATTTTGACGACCCATTATTGCCCGTGAAAGTTATATTTTAAAGTTTTAAAATAATATTTTTAGTAACAATTAATCTCCATAGGGACGAGATTTGTATATATATAGTTACAAATAAGAAGTAATTATTGGGAGAATATCCAACGCCGAAATAAAATACATACTCGGGGATTCAGAAAATACATCTTTATTAAACTTTCAACAATTTACAATAATATGAAATTACAGAGAATGAAATAACAGGAA
>JAOTRH010111504.1:0-15305 GCA_034768845.1 Heliamphora exappendiculata | reverse complement strand
TTATTAAGATTCTCATAAAATGAAAAAACTAATTTTATTAATAAATAAAATTAAATACTAAAACTAAAATCATAATTTTTAGTAAACAACCCTAATAGCATAAACAAGAGATTTTCTTCGACCACCACTTATTAAATTCTAAGAAAGAGGAGCGAGAAACAGAAGAAGACCAGAAGGGAAGAAGAATTCAGAGTGACGAAGACTAGGTTGACACTTTGGCAAAAGTCGACATGGAAGCACTCTTTAGTGACCGAATGACCCAAATTCGTATAGTTGACAAAGGCTGTTTGATGATGGGTCATGGCGCACCGAAGGACTACATTGAGATGATTGCGGATGCTTCTACCAACGATGTTAACAACTAGTCTCTTGAGTATTATACAATGCATGAATAAGTTCTGAGTCTAAGTCAAGAGAGGATGAGTCTTGTAAGGGTCAATCGAGTGATGATTCTGAGAGCACGTCTGTCTATACACCATATTCTTTCTTTTCCTTTGAATTTATAATTTCCACAATCAATTAAATGAATAATGCTTCTGCCTACCTCGTCATGTATATGTTTTCTGAAAGTTTTGATGAATTCGAGGGAGACGTTCCCCAAGAATTAAAAAG
This sequence comes from Heliamphora exappendiculata, assembly GCA_034768845.1. Lineage (NCBI taxonomy): Eukaryota > Viridiplantae > Streptophyta > Magnoliopsida > Ericales > Sarraceniaceae > Heliamphora > Heliamphora exappendiculata. Next base: position 14,693 of record JAOTRH010111504.1, on the reverse strand, counting down.
TTTAATTAGAAGAGAAGAAGAAATGCGTGCCAAACCCTTAATAGAAGAAATTTTGTTTTTAAATCTGGTAAATGAACTTAATCCATAAATTGTTCAAATTGGTTCCACTTTATCTTCGGTAGAATGTGAGTAATTGATAAATTTATTAAAGAAGTTTAAAAATGTATTTGCACGGTCTTACGAAGACATGCTTGAATTGATCCTGAAATTGTACAATAACATATCCTGTTGTTCCCTGATGCTAAGCCAGTCAAATAAAAGTTACAAAGGATACTGCCAGAATAGACATTAAGGATAAAGGAGGAAATAACCAAACAGATCAATGTAGGGTTTCTCAAGGCAATTGAGTACCCCATATGGGTAGCAAATTATTTCGATACCAGAAAAGGACGATCAAATAAGAGTCTACACAGATTTCTGTGATCTCAATAAAGCTAGCCCAAAGGACGAATTTCCTTTACCATACATTGATATTTTAGTTGATAACACCGCCGGATATGCTCTTTTATCTTTCATGGACGGCTTTCCCAATTAGATTTTAATAGATCCCAAAGATCAAGAGAAGACGAATTTCACTGCTACAAGGTCATGCCCTTCTATCTGAAGAATGTCGTAGGAACATATTAAAGGGCTGCCACTATGTTGAAGTATATGTTAATGATTAGAAAGTCAAACAATCAAGAAGGTCATATCACATCATTGTGGAAATTCTTCTTACGGATAAGAAGAAACAAAATGCGTATTAACCCGCAGAAGTTTGCCTTTGGAGTGATCACAAAAAAAATGTTGGAGTTCATGATCATTAAAAAAGGTATAGAGATTGACTCTTCAAAAATTTAGTCCATCATGGAGATGTTTCCTCCAAAGAACGAGAAATAAGTCAAAAGGTTTTTGGGAAAAATACAGTCTATCACCAGATTTATAGCAAAACTGATGACTACATGCGAGCTGTTATTCTGTCTACTAAAGAAAAGGATGAAGTTTAAATGGGATCAGTAATATCAAAACGCCTTTGTGATGATACGAAAATACCGGCAAAAACCACCCATCTTAACTCCTCTTGAGCCCAATAAACCTTTGATACTTTACTTATCAGTTACTGATTTGACTATAAAATGTATGCTGGCACAAAAATAAGAGACAGTGATTAAAAAAGTGATCTATTATTTGAGCAAGAAGATAACTGGATGTGAAATTTGATACACCCCTTTAGACAAGACCTATTAGGCATTAGTTTGGGCCTCTAAGAAGCTTGCTTGGCTGGATTAGAAGGCACCTTGGAACTAGGGGCAAAGAAATTAAAAGTGATCGGAGACTTGACTTTGCTAGTTTCTCAGGCTAAAGAAGAATGAAAAGTCAGAGAAGAGAAGCTGATCTCGTTCCATTAGGATCTTGAAAGAATTATCCCATACTTTGAATCTATAATCTTCACTCATGTTCAGAGATTGCAAAACAAATACGTTGATGCCTTAGCCACCTTAACTTCTATTGTCAATATACCACTAGGAGTTAAGATGAGATTGTTGGTGATAGAGAAAAAGCGAGACCAATATACGAGATGACAACAACAATTGAAGAATTTAAAGCTTTGATGACCTTTCATGGTATCATGACATTTGTGAAAAGGGGAGAATACCCTAGGCAAGTCAAAAAAAAGGATAAAAAGGAAATAAGGAGATTGTCTGCACAATTTGTCATTTGTGGGAGAAAATTATACAAGAGGAGACATTGTGGAGTCAATAGATTGTGTGTTAGCAAGGAAGAAAGCCATGAATTGATGAAAGGCATAAACATTGGTGTCTGTGGGCTACATATGAGCGAGATGATGTTAGCTAAAAACATCTTGTGACTAGAATTCTTTTGAATGAACATGAAAATAGATTGTATACCGTTCGTATGAAAATGTCACAAGTGTTAGATCCATGCGAATCTCTTACATGTTCCCCTATCTTAATTGTACAGTTTCATGTTGCTGTGGCAATTTTCAGTATGAGGAATTGATTATTGGTAAGTGTGCCAAAAGCCTTAAACAGCCACAAGTTCATCCTGGTAACTATTGATTATTTCACCAAGTGAATAGAAGATACCTCTTATATAGTGCTAAATGCTTCTCATGTTTCAAGATTTATCAAGTATAACATAATTTGTCGTCTTGGACCTCTTAGAAGAATGTTGAATGGTAGCTGCAATTCATTTTTATACCGACCACAAACGAATGGAGCAATGGAAACTGTAAATAAAAATAACAAGAAGACCTTACAAAAGACAATCAGTGTAGCGGTATGATTTCGTAACAAATAAAACATGTGTGATTTAAAAGAAAAGAACCCGGAGAGAGAGGTTTCGATAAAACCAAAACATGAGGCTCAAGGGAACATCCTCTGAAAATATCATTGGGAAAAACATTTGAAAATGAGTCACCAAACCAAGAGGAAAAGGGTTGCCAAACCAAGATATGAAGTAGAAAGGGTGCACACAAAGAAGGTTTAAAACCTTGGATAAACACTTCTTTGAAAAATTAGGATCCAAAATAAAGGGTGGAAAATTGCCCAAAACAGTCAGACTGCTCGATCGATCCCAAGACTGTTCGAGCTGTCTCTCACTGCTTGCAGTAATTTTGACCCTGCACTGAGAAACCGAGAGGCTTCTTTGATCGCTCAATAGACCGCTCGAGCGGTTCATCGAGTGGTCCGGCCCTGGTCCCTTTTCTCAAGCTTAGCTTCCAAAACCTGTTTTCCCACTTCAAGACACTTATAAAGATATACCTTCCATACTACCAATTTTTATAGATATAAGATCAAAAGTGATAGGAAACATCTCCAAACATTAAAGAAACCAACATTTACCCACCGAATGATGTTCGAAACGATACCAAACGTCCTTTTATGAATGCAAAATATATGTTCCTAGCCTTAAGGTCGTACAACCAAGGTTGTTCCAACCTGAAAACAAATATCCAAGATATATTCCCGAAAAGAATTACATGTTTTGCAACCTTAATCTTCAAAAGACATCACAACAAGGGATACAATTCTATTAACACTTCGAAAAGAAAGTCCATTGACCACATTTCTCAATCTATGGCATTCTTCCCATTGTCACCTGAAATAGTTCATACAACGTGAGCCGAAACCCGTAAAAAATAAACTAAAAATAAATAAATACATGACATGCGAAGATGGTTATGTGAAATGCACAGCAAAGTTCTATCTAAAAACTAATTCCATTTTCAACACATTTTTATTCATATACCAAGGTTTTCACACGCAAGACAATGGCTTTCACCTTCTATTTCCTTATCATTTTAAAACCATTTTAAGTTCTCAAATGACCACATGCACCCACACACACACGCGCGCATCCTTCAATACTTCCCAATCTCAAACTAGTTCAACTCATGTACTCTTTTACGGTCTTTCATCGTGGGACTAGTACCTAACCTAATTATGTACTCTTTTACAGTCTTTCACAATGGGATAAGTATCAAACCCAATTATGTACTCTTTTACAGTCTTTCACTTTACAGTCTTTCACTGTGGGACTAATACCTAACCCAATTATGTACTCTTTTACAGCATTTCACCGTGGGACTATCAGGGTTTTATACTAAAAATCTTGAATTTTATTTGGTTTTAATATTTAATTTTATTTTAAATAAATTTTTTTTTATTTTATGATAATCTTAATGAGCAATAAATGCAATATCATTTCTTTAATATTATACGTGATTGTCCTTTATTCTATACAATATTTAATCTGGTATGCAGAGTATGGCTTGCACACAGAAGACCAGATTATAAGTTCTTGCAAAATATAAGTTTTTGTTCACAATTTAGATGAAATTGAACAAGCCATCGGTACGACTGTAGCACAGAGTTTTAGTAGGTTTATCTTGATTACGGGAAACAGATAATAATGTCGTTTATTGTTCAAACTCGCTATGCTAGTACATTTTGTGTGTATTGAATGGAACTACATTGGAGTAATTAATTTTATACTTACTATATAAATTAATTCACACCCTAAGGTTATTATGAGTTCTTATGCTCTTAATCCCGAAATAATTATTATTTATCTATATTTAATATTTATTATTTTGATTTATTAGATAGTGCGATCTTTTCTATGTCAATAGTCCCTGTGAGTTAGATAATTGTATTAATTATATGGTGAATATTAATTATTAACGGAATTCATATCCCAATTGTTCGGGATTGACAATACCATCTTAAAAAAGCTTATAAATTTTGATCGGGCCAAACCCTACAAGTGGATTTAATTATTCGACAGTCAAATAAGTTAAGCAAAAGAATTTTAAATATGCCAATTAAATTAAATTGCCAGTAATTTAATTAAATTTAATTAGCGGGTATCAGGAATCTTAACGTGGAAAAATGAGTTAAGCATTTAATAACAGGAGCTCAATGCAAATTGGTCTTGAGATTATAGCTTAAAGTGAAGTTACAGTTCTTTAGTGGTATAAACTGTAATTTATTATTTTATGAAAATTGCAGAAATCACGGCAAGAATTTCATAATTACAGAAACAGTTGAGAGGTTTTCATATTTGAAAAAACTGCTGGAATGGCATCTTGGTCACACTAAAAATCTATGTCATAATTACTCCACTGGTCTCTATTGTAACCTATAAATACACGGATAAACTGAACCAAATTCATAAGTTGTCTTTCAAGACTAAGGTTGTCCAAGTTCTGCCAGTACCACTTCTCGAAGAATCATAGCCCACACTACGTTCAAAAATCGCATCAGAAATACAGTAGAAGGTCTATTTGGAGCTTCAACTCAGAGAATCAAAGTTCATAATTGAAGAAACAATTGAAAGGCATTCATTTAAATTAATTGTGGTGGCACGAGTTTTATTTTGATCGTTCGACATCAAAAATATTTATTTGGAGCCTATTTCGATGATTGCCTATCCATTTTTTATATTTTGAGAAATTATATATAAATCAATGATCTTGGTAGTTTTCCTCCAACAATTGGTATCAAAACTTTTTTGATTTTGTTTACGGTTAATTGAGGGACTGGATAGATTTAAAGCTGTGCTAACTTTGTTTTGCAGGCATTCTAATTTCGATTTTATAATCGTCATTACTTTCATATTTGGTTGAATGTATGGATGATGATTATAATTTAATTTTTTAATCACGAGAATTGATCGTGATAGTTTAAATTTTTTAGATCGATAGTGAGCCTTCGGGCCATAGGTTTTCAATGTAAAATCTTTTATTTATTTTTAAATATTATTTAGAATATTTAAGAATAGGTTTAAATGTCAAAAAACATGAAGAACAGGCGGCACTGGCAGTAGTTTCGGGTGGTTCGAGCCACGAATCTTGGTTGTTTTTTATAACAGATTTTTCATTAATATTTCTTCAATTTTAGACTTAAAAAATGGCAATAAAATAGTTCCTAAAAATAGCTAGTCGGCGATGCCTTTGGCGCGGCAGTATGGGCCATTTTCGGTGATTTTTTAGGATGTTTTCGAAACTATTTTTGGGTAAAGTTTTAGGCATAAAACAGCAATAAAATATACCTGAAAAAAATTCAAAAACTTGAGAAAAAGCCCACAGAAAATGAGGCAAAAATCTGCGAAGGCGGTGGTTCAGGGGCTGCTCAGGGTTGTTTTTTTTATGCTTTTTAGGCTATTTTCGAGGCGTTCTTCAAAGGCATTATAGTGCTAGATATCAGTACTGGGCAGTGCGGCGTAGCGACTTCTGGGCAGTGCAGCATAGCTGGAAAAAGGAAAAACAAGGGAAGCAATAGGGGCGAATCAACCATGGAAAAAGCCAAAACAAAGGAAGTGCGGTGTAGCGGCTTCTCGGGCCGTTGGGACATGTTTTTTGTGATATTTTCGATCGGGTATTTTGATAGAAAAATAGTATTTTTGTAAGCTATGTTTCAAAAAAAATGGGAACGAAAACGGAGCTCGAATGAGGCAAGAACGGCTTCGGGAAGTTGACAGCAATTAGGGGTAACGCGACGGCAGCGGCAGTGGTGGTTCAGCAGCCATCGAAATGCATTTTTCATGATGTTCTCGAACCAGAATTTTTACAAAAAAATAGTATATTTCGTTAACTACATTTTAAAAAAAACGAGGACGAAAACAGAGTTCGAAAAGAGACTAATGCAGTGCTGCTAGCGGCGCCAACAGGTGGCTGGTTCTGGGACTCCTGACGGCTGTTGTCTGTTATGTAATAATCAAGATATGTTGTATATCTATATCACTGCGAATGAATGAGCTCTTATTCAATACTAACAAGAATAAGTAGTTTTTGCGGCGATTGAATGACTAGAAGGTTATCTGCATATAAGAACTTGAAACTCGACAGAGTTTCACTTCGATCATAAAATTAGGAGATATTTATCTTATTTACTTATTTATATAAACTGCGTGGGTGGTAAATATTAGTTTTATACTTCCTGTTTAATTTAATTAATTTTAGAAAATTCAGTTTTAATTAATATTTTGTAAAGAAAAATAAAATAAATTTTTTTTTCATTAAATTTTTTTTAATTAAATAGAAAAATTTTAGATATTTTATTTTTACAAAATAACACGTTTAAGATGATTTTTTTAATGAATCAGATATCTTGAAAAAATATGAAAATTAATTCTGAATCTTTGGATTAATTAAATGAAAAAGGTTTAATTTTAATAAATTATTATTTTTCAAAAAATGTGTAACGTAAAAATAAAATATTTGAATGCCTTTATTCAATACCTTAACTGCAAAGTAAAGACAAAACTGTGTACTCATCCGTAATTTTATTACTACACATTAAAACATGAAAATATGGTTTGTCAAACTAGAATCTTTTGGATCATGTGCACAGAAAGATATTTTGAAATCTTTCGGATCGTGTGATTCTTAAAATTAATAAATTTATTTTAATTAAACGAATTTTTATAACCCTAAAAAAATATAAAAAAAACTAAGTGGAAGAAAAAATTTATTTACAGATAAATTTCATGATCTCTATCACCAGTTTGTAGGTGATGTAATTAATTTTGTGTGTTGGCAATAAGGTCTTTCTCCATATTGAACAGAATTAATTGTGGCATCGCCAGTATGAATCTCTTTTAGGGATAATTTTGGATAATTATTAGTATGGATCACTTCTCTATCTGAAGGGTTCATTGCAAAGTAATTGATTTGAAATTAGGTGGTGGCTAACACTTAACTGTAAATAATAGTATCATCTCCATCTGAGTCACTACTGTAAATAATAGTATCAGCTATTTAGTTTTACTTGGGGTGGTCTGTTGCCTAGATAGTAAAATTAATAGAAATTGGTATGTCTAGACAAACGATGGATAGTAGACGTTCTCCCATCGAGGCATGCTATTCACAGAGAACCAGGCTACTAAAAAAAATTTAAATGGTAGAGGGGACTAATTTTAAAATAAATTTAAAATTTTGCTCGTTATAATTAATGGTTATTTTAATTATGTGATTCTCGGGATTAAAAATGACATTCAATCCACTGGTTAATATACTTAAAAAAGAACAAACTAACATGATCGAATTTTGTTGACTGTAAAAGTAACTTGGATATAATTTTAACTACCAAATGTATTCCTTCAATGCCAGAAAATATATTTGTTTCTAAAAATGGTTCTTCCTCTAGTCCGAAAGGTATGAAGAAGAAAAAATATTCAGAAACAGGATAACATGATTTCTAAGGTAGTTAGTGGGCCACAAACTTGTGTAAAAAGCCAAAAGACAGATGTTTTCATTGCAACTAGACACGGCATTGAAACAAGCAATGTCTAGTTTATCTCAGTAAGTTGAATAATCAGGGTAATTTTTATTCACTGGTTATGGAAATATATTTAGCGGTGTTATTTACTAATACCTGGTGTATGGATGCGGGAGCTACTAATTATGTCTGCAATTCAATGTAGGGGTTCAAGAAAACCCGATAACTTAGTGATGAAAAGGTTTACCTATATATGAGCAATAATACAAAAGTGACAACAGTTGCAGTGGAAGATGTCACTCTCAGTTTTAGTGGAGATCGAATTTTAATATTGAGAGATTGTCTTTATGTACCTTCCATTAGAAGGAACTTAGTTTCTATTTTTAGATTGGTTAAAGAGAAATATTTGGTTTATTTTAATAACTCTGTGGTTATTTGGAATAATAAACGGGTTATCTGTTCTGGTACATTGGTGAATGATATTTATATTATTACTTTAATCTCTCCTACAGTGCAACTGATTGAATTGAATAACACATCTAATTTACCATATAAGAGAAATGATCATTTTTTAATGAACCAAACGTTTCTTTGGCACTTATACTTTGGTCATATTAATTTAAAAAGGATAAATAGACTGGTAGAAGATGAACCTTTCAGTTCATTAGAAGTGGAGGCACTTCTAGTCTATGAGTCCTGCTTAGAGAGTAAGATGACTAAGAAGCCCTTCTCGGCCAAAGACTATAGAGCTAAAGAACCGTTAGAACTGGTTCACTCTGATGTGTGTGGTCCTATGTCTATCCGGGTTAGAGGTAGTTTTGAGTACTTCATCAGTTTCATTGACGACTACTCAAGGTATAGATATATTTACTTAATACACCGTAAGTCTGAATGATTTAAAAAATTCAAAGAATTCAAGGCGGAGGCGGAGGAACATCTAGGTAAAAGTATCAAATCACTACAATCCGACCGTGGTAGAGAGTACTTCTTTCAAGAGTTTAGGGACTACTTGTCGTCATAGAAGATTATATTCCAGTTGACTTGTCACGACCCATTTTCATATATGGCGTCTGTAACCTGCCAGTGAGTCAAAATCCACCAAAGGCCTCTTTCTTTCTTTATTTTTCGTTCTTTATTCTGATATTTTGCCGACTGAATTTTTCTCTTCTTTTTAGCAAACTCATTCGAAGTCATCTCAACTTTGAAATAGATGTACATTATTCATTAAAAAGAAATCATAAACAATCCCGGTAATTCATTTCAAAACCCCTAGAGCTTCTAACAGTGCATTTGACATTTAAACATTATAACTGGATACAAAAATTGAAATACAATACAAAAATTGAAATGAACTTTAAACTTTCTTTCTCGGCTATCATTTTCTACATTCCATCATGCATCACCTGAAATGTTTCAACGTTCATTAGCACAGCTAGTATGAATTCAATGATATCTGAACTCTTAATTATTTCACAGTGTTAAAATGATATATATCAAACGGTTAGCCAGAATTCGGTAGGGAGCGACCTCACATTTTATTCGATAGACATGATCATTCCTTATAGCCACCTGGCCATGGCCCCCACTCTTATTGCCTCACCTCGTTGGTACGCTTATCATCCCCCAGCAGCCAGGACACCGTTTAACCCATCATTCTTTTATGCATCATTTTCATTCGTTTCCATTTTTCATCATTCTTTTCTCATTTGTTTTCATAATTCATTTTCATTCTTTAACAATGTAACATATCAGGCATCCACGTGGAATAAAAACTAGTTCAGATATCAGAGACACACCTGGTCTAGCAGAATTTGGTTTCAATTACTTCGAAACTCCAAATCTAGTTAACATATTAAAACAATAGTTAAACAGAATTCTTTCTATCTTATTTATCTTATGTCATTTCTCTTATGTTCATTTTTATTAAGTTCTCACGTATTTTTAATATCCTAAAATTTTTATTTTAAAAGACAAACTTAATTAAGATTTCTACTCTTTATTTATGTCACGCTCCAAACTCCGGGTCACGTAAAACACCCACAAACAAACAACATAATACCCAACTCGAGAATACACTCTCAATGTCAAACATACATGCATTGTATATAACTGCCAAACGGCTTACATTACACGGCTCCAATGCTAAAAAACATGTTACAACATACATGTAACAGAAAGAAGAAAGAGGAAGACTACAACTCATCCACCTCTCCAGTACCTCCAGATCAACCTGCGCGATCGATACCTGAAGAAAATTAAATCCCACACCGTGAGCCAAAGCTCACCAGAAACTAAACAGTCATGCAGTATAAACAAAACATGCTAGGAAATCAAAGTGCAATTTTCGACTCTCTTTCAAGTCTATTAAAACAGTTTGAAAATAGTTTTAAATCACGACTCACCAGAGCAAAAAAACCATTTTCACATGCAATGGGAAAGCGAGGATAAAAATCATTTTTTGACTCATTAGAGCCTTGAAAACGATTCTAGTATTACGACTCCCGTAGACCGATAATACAGTATTTTGACTCCCGTAGATCGATAATACAGTTTTAAAAAAATTAGTTTATCCGTCCCAAAATGCAATACATGCAATCCATGAATCTTCTCATACTTTCACCAAAGGACCACTGCCTCCATCTAATGCAACACACATAACTTCACGGACTTTCACCGTAGGACCGCAGCCCCCAAATACACCTTTACAGACTAGTACCGAAGGACTACCGCAGCCCCAAACGCATTTTCTCGGACTTCCACCGAAGGACCGCAGCCCCCATCTATGCAACGCACACAACTCGTACAACGCACGCAACACATACAATGCACGCCACCCGTGCAACACACACAACACATGCATCTTCTCCGACTTTCACTGACGGACCTCTGCCCAATTAACACGTCTTTACGAACTTTCACCGACGGGCCACTGCCAATTAACATGTCTTTACGAACTTTCACCGACGGGCCGCTGCCCAATATATGCATCGTCAGCTAGAGCTAACATTCACAAAATCACATGTTCATCTATCTCATCCCATACACCTATGCATAACCTAATCAGGATTTAAATGCAAAAAATCATGTATTATCACTACGTTTCACAAACCACGTCATATGTTATACACACGACTCACACAATACCTGCAATTCATGCAAGATGCATCACATGTATCCGTTTCTCATAACCCACACATACATGCCTATAAAACTCTTGAGTTTTAAAGCATAAAACCACGTTACACGTAACGACATCAAAACCATGTAATCCATTTACATAATCCGTACATAAATAAACAATTATAAATGCACATAACCATGTATAACAATACATCATGACGTCACCCGTCAAACAACCCGACATCCACTCACATGGATAACCAATAACCCGTAAAACCAAGCCTAACCTAAAAGCCAACGCTAAACCCCTCAAACCATGAGGTTACAAAACATCACCTTTCCTCCAAAGGTGCCATGAGCCCAAACACGCTCCACACCCAACCACGACGCACACAATCGTGCCACAACACTCAAAACCAAGCATACACGTCACACCCGAGGACAACATCACATAACACTTGAGGACACGAGCCCCGAAGCCACCACACAACCAACCGAATCCCAAAAGGAATTCACAGGTATTTGAATTGACTAATCCCATAAATTAATCAATTGAATACTATAGAATACCAATTGAAAACCAAGAACCCAACCACCAACACACCATAACCCAGACCAACACACGCCCACCACGGTAAACATGAACTCCCACACGTCCAACGCAAACCCACAGTGCCCACGCACGCCCAACACAACCCACGATGCCCCCAAGCCCCCAACACAAACCCATGACGCCCAAAGAAACAAGAAGCTTGACAAAAAGGTGCAACAAGGATGAAAAATAACCTTTTCCCAAATATCCGACCCAAATGGGTGAAAAACAGTTTAGAAATCTTGACATACCTTCACTCTTTTGGTCATAACTTTTTCTACAAAAAGAATTTTAAAGTGAGAGAGGTGTCATTGGAAAAAAGACTTTTAGGGCTTAAATTTGAATACAAAAATGACCCCATTCTGAGCCCGGATGAGAGAGATACATCGATTTTAAAAATAAATTTTGAACCAGCAAAAATAGACTGCGGGCTAGACCGCTCGAGCAGTCTATCCAGCGGTCAAGCCTGCAACAGGAAGCCGAGAACACCCAAAGACTGCCCCCTAAACCGCTTGAACGGTCCCTCAAGAGGTGCAATGCTAGAAACTGATCTGTTTAGAAAATTTTGAGCCTCCAACCACCCTACAATCATCCAACAATCATCCAAACTCAAAGTTGACGCAACCAAACTCTCTTTCAACCTCCACGGACATACACAAGCTCAAGGTTAACACCTAAACCTCGAAAGAAACCCTCAAATCCCGATTCCATCAAACCAAAACAACACAAAACCCCCATTTAAACCAAAACCCGATTTATTCGAAACATAAACCAGCTTTTCATGCATTTTTAACCGGCAAAAAAATGCACACGATTACACGTAGCACCCTTATATAACATGAGAGTATAGGATCCTACCTCGGTGAGTTAAAAGCTCGACGTCTCGAATTACGTGCAAAATTGAGCTTCGCTAGAATGAAATTATGTCCGGATGAACGCGTAGCCCACCGTGCCAATAGCAATGATCCACTGTTGGATCATTGAAAATCGAGCCCCGAGCCCCCGAGAAGTTAGAGAGAAGGCAGAGAGAAAATGGAGAAAACTTAGTGGAGAAGTTTTGAAAATATCTAACTCCAGATATTTAGAGGCCTCCAAAATATCTTTTTTTGAATTTTTGAAATTCGCACCGTAACACTTCACTACCCCGGGAATCAACCACGCATGTATATCTAAACCTGTTCATGCATCAAAAAGTATTAAAATATGCTATCACATAAACACGAAACATGCATCGAAAATTGCCGAAAAAAAACGGGTTAAGATCTCATAGTTTACATTATAAGATATTAAGTATATTTCTTATCTTTAATTTCTATTAATCAATAGCATCTTTATTATTTAAAATATTTTACCGAAACCTAAATTTTTAATTTAGAATCTTGGATATTTAAACTTTAATATTGACTTTTCATTAATTCTATCATAAACCTCTATTACTTGTAGTATATTTGTTATCTTAAAATATTTAAAAAGAATCTAAATATTTAAAAGATATACTAAATTAATCTTTTGAATTCAAACATTCGTTTATGTTTATAATTGAAACTTTTATGCTTTAAAATCGATTTTCTAGACTATCTAAAACTCGCATTGTAAATTCTAAATTAGACTTTATTCTAATTTTTAGAATACTATCTTTCATACCGAACAATGCTTAACATAATTAAATATTACTATATTAATATTAAAAAATCACGCTTAAAAATTTAAAAAAATCACAATTTTTATAAGAGTGTGATAAAAAAAATAAAATTTTTTTAATCACATCTTATCAAATAAAGTGAGATTATATATATTTTTAATCTTATTTATTAAAAAATGTGATAATAAATTAATTTTTTAATTTCACTGTTTTCCTAAAGATGTGATTAAAAATTAACTGATGGATTTTAACTCCCTTACCTTGTTCGCGTTTCAAAGCTCACCCTCAGACTCGCCGCTTCTTCTTCCTCAGACCCACTGCGGCTCCTCCTTCTTCCTCCGTCGCACGCTACTCAGCTGCCACCGCCGGCGTCGTTCGCCCCCGCTACCGTCGGCGTCGTTCACCCCCGCCACCGCCGGTCTTTGCGTTTGAGTGCTCACCCTCATACCCGCCGCTTCTTCCTCTGACCCGCCGCTCCTCTTTCTTCCTCCGTCGCACGCTACTCAGCTGCCACCGCCGGCGTCGTTTGCCGTCGCTCGCGCCCCCGACCCCGACGGCGTCGTTCAGTTGAAGTCCTGATTTCAAGCCCTAATTTCATTTGAAGCTCGGTTTGTTGATTTTCATGAAGCATCATTGACGACCACGGTCGACAACCACCATTGATGACCACCGTCGACAACCACAATCGTCAATAGTTTTGACCATCACACCGGTATGTATCAATATTACGAAACTCAGATCAGGTACTCTTTGCCGTTCTGTTCCTTTTATTTGATATTATATGTATCATTCCTTGTCATTATTGTCCCTTCTTTAACAGGTTTAATGTGCAAATGAACATTGTTAATTTAGTTGATCTTTCAACTTCATCACTTTGGCTCTGTCCATTTTGGATTTGAGTTTGCTGCGCTGATGAGTGAAGTTCAATGTGATTCGTACCTCTCTGTTTCTCAGATTATTTTCCATTGTGATTTTGGCTGTTTTGGAGCTGTGTTTCTAACCTGTTACTTGGTAGTTTATAATTTGAAGCTCTGGTACCTTACATTTTGAATTTGAGATGATTTATGCAGCTCAATGCAATTCATATGTCTCTGGTTTTTGAGAGATGATTTTTGCAGCTCAATTCTATCCCTCGACGACCATCAAGCAGGGTTCATTCTCTCCCTCTCTCTCCTGTACTCTGATCTCCACTTTTATCTCTCTTGTGTATATATGTATATGTATGTATATTCTTAAACCACTACTCTATCTGCCTAGCTTTTGATTGCCAAGAAATAGACAAGATTTGAACTTAATTAATACAGATAAAGTTGCTAATACAATTCTTAATTATTGTTTTTGGGGGGATTTAGGAGCCACACCCAAGGCATTTCTTATGCTCAGGAATGTCAAAGATCTCACCTTGGCGCATGTTAAATCTTATTTACAGGTAAATGGTTCGACTTGCATATATACTCTCAAATTGGTCTTCCATTAATTTCCTTCCCCCTCAAAAGAATAGTTTACTCTATATTAATTAAAGGAAAATCTAATTAAACGAAAATCTTGAATTATTCTACATCAACTTCCATTATTCGCCTCCTGCAACTACTGTACATCTTTCTTATAGATGATA
>JAOTRH010111493.1:0-15305 GCA_034768845.1 Heliamphora exappendiculata | reverse complement strand
GGTCACTTCCAACCCCTTGGTAGCAACTTTGGGGTCTGACTCCCTAGAAAAGGTCGGAGGTCCCAACCGCCGAAATTCCCTCATAGCCACATAGGCTCTTAGCTCAGGAGCCTTCACTCCAGCCCTGGACGCGTCCTCCATAACTCTCATAGTGACAGGCACGAACGTCTTCCTCCTCTGGGACCTAAACATAAGCACAACCTCAGCCATGGCCTCGGCCACGACCCTGTCCCCGTCCTCCCCGCATCGACATAATTCTTCAGGCCTGAAACCCAAGGGATAGAAGCACCAACACACCTTCTTTACGGAAACTATCCCGAAGGACAAAGTTACCTTCTCTGCGCATGTTTCTGGACATACACCGAGGGTAACTCGTGCCAAATACCCTCTATCCGGTACATCTATAGAAACATTTCAAAGCCAACCCATAGCTCGACTACGAAAGTGTTTCCACAATCATACATTATACATGTATAAAGATCTATCCATCTACATGGAGATCAACAAAAACATTTCAAAAATGTTTATCCCCATTTTAATAAAACATTCCAAAATTGAGACTCAACACCGAGAGTTAGCTCCAAACCTCCAAAACACACAAAGTGTCAAGATTTTTATAAAACCCACTATTTTCAAAATAACTCCTTTGAAAACCATAATCACAAGTGTACTATCATGTAGTAAACCAAGAAAAGCAAAAACATGCTTTTTATCCACAAAACAAAGTTTAAACATAAAACATGATATCTGAAGCATTTTCAACCAGTGAAAACGCATATAATTGCAAGAAACACCCTCAAACAACAATACAGTCTAGGATCCTACCTCGAAGATCTAAAAGGTAGACGCCTCAAAATCTAACCTCGTCAGAATGAGAATCCGTCTAGATCGATACAAAGTCTATGTCACCGACAGCAAGGATCTGCTATCAAACCTTCAAAAACTAAGCCTTGGGCCTCCCGAAAGCTAGAGAGAAGGTAGAGAAAAGGTGTAGACTAAAAAAAAAGTTATTTTTGGCTCAAAAACCAATGCTGCTAGGCTTTATAGAAATTCACGCCAGGACCTCACTGCTCGAGTGCCAAAGCACCGCTTAAGCGGATCCCTTGCTGATATAAGCTCGGCCACACCACTGCTCAAGCGCCCAAGCACCGCTTGAGTAGTGACCTCACCAACTGATACTCTGCCACCAGCTCGCTCGAGCGCGCACCCACCGCTCGAGCGGTCGTCACTGGGAGAAAAATAGTGGAAGGCAACCGAGCTAAACCCCCTCATGCATAACACGTATAACACCTATACAAAATAGTTAATCTACAAGTTGAAACATAAACCATACACCACAAAGATGCATATACTGAAAGAAACACGTCAATCATATATATATCAAAAAAAGAAATGGTACAGGGTCCCACAACTCTCCCCCTTTTAAGGAATTTCACCCTTGAAATTCACTACAAGGTAACGAGGTAAACAAGTCTGGGTATCTAGCACGCATCCCAAACTCGAGCTCCCAAGTCGCTTTCTCCACCCTGTGATAAAGCCACTGAACTTTGACATAAGTAACCGTTCTCCCCCGTAACACTTGCTCCATCGTACCAAAGATCTTCATTCGACGCTCCTCATACGTGATATCTTCATCAACCCGTAGTTTAGCCCAATCTAACACATGTGAAGGATCAGGCTCATACCTCTAAAGCATGGAAACGTGAAAGACGATGTGCATAGATGCTAACTGAGTTGGCAAGGCAAGACAGTATGCTACCACCCCAATCCTCTCCAGGATCTCGTAGGGTCCGATAAAACATGGTGATAGCTTCCCGCTACGCCCATATCTCATCAACCCTCTACGTGGTGAGACCTTTAGAAAAATATGATCCCGCACTGTAAACTCAAAAGGTCGCCTCCTCTGATCTGCATAACTCTTCTTGCGGTTCTAAGCTGTCAACAGACACTGACGAATCACTACAATCTTCTCGGTCGTCTCCCGTACTAGGTTGGGTCCCAAAATAGTGGTGTCACCCACCTCTTCCAACATACTGGCGATCTACACGGCCTACCAAACTGAGCCTCATATGGTGCCATCCCAATACAGGATTGATAACTGTTATTGTATGCAAACTCTGCTAACGATAGATGATCCTCCCAAGAACCCCAAAATTAAGCACACAGGCTCTCAACATGTCCTCCAAAATTTGGCTGGTCCTCTCAGACTGATCGTCAGTTTGTGGGTGGAAAGTAATGTTGAAAGTCATGTTCATCCCCAAGGCCTTCTGAAGACTCTGTCAAAAGCATGATGTAAAGCGCGGGTCTTGATCAGAAACAATAGTCACTGGTACTCCAAAAGCGCAATGTAAAGCATGGGTCTTGATCAGAAACAATAGTCACTGGTACTCTGTGTAATCGGACTATTTCCCAAACATACAACCTACCCAATCTATCCATCGAATCCCTCACTCAAATGGGAAGAAAATGTGCCGACTTCGTCAGCTTATCAACCACAACCCAAACAGCATCATATCCCGCTGGCGATCGAGGAAGTCCTGATATAAAATCCATGGTGATATTCTACCACTTCCACTCCCATATAGGCAACGGCTGTAACAATCTTACAGGTTGCTCGTGTTCCACCTTTACTTGCTAACAAGTAAGGCACCAGGATATAAATCGAATCACATCCGTCTTCATTCCTGCCCACCAGAACTGACTATGCAAATCATGAAACATCTTCATGCCTCCTGGATGCATTGCAAGACGCGAATGATGAAACTCATGTAGCACCCCCGTACTGCATGACTCTGGTATAACCAGTCACCCTGTCAACCTCAAACTCTAATATGGACCCATCGTCCATCCTATTGTGTCCTTGCCACTAGCAATGTGGTCCCGTATCATCTGAGCCTCCGGATCGGTTTGCTAGGCATCTAACACGTGTGCAACCAATGCGAGCTGTGAAGCTACTGAATATAAGGTCGCAACTCTCTCTATCTCCCCGAGACACAGGTTAAACTCCCCAACATCTCCAGCATGTCCCATTCTCGTATAGCCATAGAAGCTCCTCTGATCAGAGAAGACCTCGAAGTGCTAACCATATAGATAATGCCGCCATGTCTTCAAGGCAAGGAACACAACTGCCAACTCCAAAACGTGTGTAAGATAGTTCTTCTCATGTGTCTTCAACTGTCGTGAGTCGTAGGCTACAACCTTACCTCCCTGCATCAATACACAGCCCAAATCGTCGTGCGACGCATCGCAATACACTGTATACCCTAAACCTCGCTCTGGAATAATCAACACTTGTGCACTAGTCAGTCTCTTCTTCAGCTCCTAGAAAGCTGACTCACAGGACTCGCTCCACACGAACATAACTCCCTATCGCATCAGACGCGTCATAGGTGCTGCCAACCTAGAAAAGTCCTTCACGAACTGCCTATAATAGCCTGCCAGACCCAAAAACTATGAATCTCAAAGACGTTCTTTGGTCGCTGCTAATTCATCACGGCATCAGTCTTTGACGAGTACAATTATACCCCATCCTTCTTTACAAAAAGAGCTGGAGCTCTCCACGGTGACATACTTGGCCGTACAAACCCCTTGTCTAACAACTCCTGCAATTGTATCTTGAGTTCTCGCATCTCTACAGGTGCAAAGCGATATGATGGCATAGAGATGCGAGCAGCTCCTAGAACAAGATCAATGAAAAACTCCACGTCTCGGTTCGGTGGCAACTCAAACAAATCAGCAGGAAAGACATTTGAGTAATCATAGACCACAGGGGGTAGCTCCCTTCGAATCTCACCTAGCTCATCAAACCTAAGTGAAAAAAAGAGGAAACCCAAGTTCCCTCGAACCCGAGCCACACTGGGCATAGACACCAAGCCCTCATCCCGATCACCCACAAAGTAGAAGCAATCACCCTCTGGCGTGCAGATCGACACTCTCCGTTGCTCCTAATCTATAAAGGCACGGTAGGGAGTTAGCTAGTCCATCCCTAGGATGACATCAAACCTGGTCATGTCTAGAATGATAAAATCAAATTCTAAACAACGACCGGCAACTCCTAACTCACAAGATCTGCAAACTCTTCTCAACACCACATTCTCATTGGCTGGGGTCTCTACGCTCAATGCACTAACCAATGGGTCTATCTGTAACCCCAATGCAGATGCAAAAGTAGAAGAGATATAAGAATGTGATGCTCCCGTGTCGATGAGAACACTGGCCCATGATCTATAGACTTGAAGAGTACCTCTAATCATGGCTGGAGTAGCTACAGTATCATATGCAACTGGTGCTTTGGAAGCACCGGGATCAGTAAGAACATAAGCCCTGGCCTGCGGTGGTTTGGTTTGCCCACCATAACTCTGAGTCGTCGATTGCCTCACAGACTGTACTGAGGCACCTCCATTTGTAAACCTAGATATATGTGCCCTAGGTTGCTACGGAGCCTGTCATCTCTGGGCAGACGAAACAAGTGACGCTCTTGTCACACTCTGAACATTCCCTCCTCGGGGATAAAATCTACGAATGTGCTCGGGCTAACCACATCATAACAAATCAGCTCTCTCTACTCTGGCCATCCTGCCAAGGCCACTGAAGGTGCAGGCGTAGACGACTACTGCTGATACGAGCCGATAAAATGAGAACTACGTCCAAACGACCTCTGGGGCCTTTTCTCGCACCTTTGGAACTGTACATCTCCACTGCTCTACTGACTCCCACTCTCTCTAACTCTACGGCTCTCTACCAGTGAGTTTTCTACTTGGATAGCGGCTTCCACCATCGCGATATACACATCCAAACCCAGAGCTACAATCCCGTCCATAATGGCAGGTCGAAGCCTCTCTCAAACCTCCTAGTATGCAACTCCTCCATAGATACCATCTCAACTGCAAACGGCGACAGGTTCGCAAACTTGGCCTCATACTGGACCACAAAAAGGTTCCCCTTTACAAGGGAGAGGAACTCCTCTCGGTATGTATCCCTCGAAGATCTCGAGAAATACTTTTCCAAGAAGACTCTTGTGAAAGCAGCCCACGTGTCATCCACCGTGGTCTTGGCCAACTTCCACCATTCCCTAGCATCTTTTCGCAGCTGGAATGCCACCAACTTCACCCGCAGAGCATCCTCCTCGATATCTAGAGTCTGAAAGATAGCCGTGGTCACTTCTAACAACTCGGTAACAACTTTGGGGTCTGACTCCCTAGAAAAGATCAGAGGACCCAACTGCCAAAATTCCCTCATAACCACAGAGGCTCTTGGCTCAGGAGCCCTCACTCCAGCCCTGGATGCCTCAGCCATAGCTCTCATAGTGATAAGCATCTCTTACATGACGTCAGCCCCACCCACTTGTTCCTGTGAGGTATGAACATCGTCCTCCTCTGGGACCTGAACATAAGCACAACCTCGGCCTTGGCCTCAGCCACAACTTTGTCCCCGTCCTTCCCATGTGGACATAATTCTATATAAAGCAGGACGACAGGATAAGCTTCCCTACCACATGTTATTTCTAACATAACATAAGCACATAATGCACATAATGCACATAAGCATACTAGCACATAGCCACTTAAGGTTATTTAAACACGTCTCACATACCGAGGAGAACTAACAAGATAGATTCGTCCATTTGGATAACCTATTCAGATTCCTTGCTAGAAAACACATTGGCCAGATGCGCTTCTAACTTGGCTCCCAAATCTATTAGTCCAAACGCCCTAAGGCAAGACTCATCAATCCTGAGATTCAACCTCCATACCCACATATTCACAAATGGTTATGCTCAACATGCTATCAGCGTGCTATAAAAATATTTATACACATGCAAGCAAGCATCAATAATCTACCTCACCAGGTGATAAACCCTCTTCCCATGGCTCTTAGGTATTCGAACCCAAAGCTCTGATACCAAGTTGTCACGCCCTAAAACTTAGGGTCACATGAAAATTCACCAAATACCAATTTTAAGAAAATAAGTTTTCATACATTCAAATCCACCTGTTGAAATCAAATGAAAACCCGATATGCATCTCTCACAAATAGTAAACATCATGTATATCATGCATAAGTATATTGCCCTGGGACATACAAAACAAGCCTTCAACAGGCATACAAAAAGGAAAACTACAAGAACCTTCCGCCACCACGGGCACCACTAGATCAACTCCTCGTGATCATTAACCACTAAACCTGAGAATGGTTTTTATAATAAAATATCACACCATGAGCCGAAGCCCAATAGAAAAAGACTATAAAGCTGTAAAGCAGCATATGCAATCATATAGTAGGAGCTAACTCAACCACGAAGCTAAAAAAATATTTATGTCATAAAATCCTAAGTTTCCCACAAACCTCCAAAATTGTTTTCCCTTCACAACTAAGAATTTATACAATGCAAAACAACGTGTTACAGTTGAAGAAAAACAGTAACCAAAACATCATTTTCCCACTCGGATCACACATCGAGAAAAGATAAAATGAATCCTATGTATCAACTCCATCACAAGGGGACAGAGGTAGCAACTATAGACTCTTGCCCATTACCCAATCCCTATACATCATAGGACCGGTTAGGTAACGACAAGTTCTATACGAAGCACCATAACGTAATTGCTGACTTTACAGGCCCAAAACCCGAGGGACAAAAGCACCCACACACCTTCTCTACTAGAACTACCCCGAAGGAAAAAGGTACCTACTCTGCGCACGTTTTTAGACTTACACCAAGAGAAACTCATGCCAAATATCTGCTATCCCGGTACATCTATAGAAATATTTCAAAACCAACCCGTAGCTCGACTACGAAAACGTTTCCACAATCATACATTATACATGCATAAAGATCCATCCATCTACATGGAGATCAACAAAAATATTTCAAAAATATTTATCTCTATTTTCAACAAAACGATCCAAAACTGAGACTCAACCCCGAGGGTTAGCTCCAAATCTCCAAAACACACAAAGTGTCGAGATTTTTATAAAACCTACCGTTTTCAAAATCACCTCTTTGAAAACCATAACCATAAGTCTAATATCATGTAGTAAACCAAGAAAAGAGAAAACTTGCTTTTTATCCACAAAATGAGGTTTAAACATAAAACATGATATCTGAAGCATTTTCAACCGGTCAAAACACATATAATTGCATGAAACACCCTCAAATAGCAATACAGTCTAGGATCCTACCTTGGAGAGCTAAAAGCTCAATACCTCAAAATCTAACCTCGTCGAAACGAGAATCTGTCCGGATTGATACGAAGCCCACGTCGCCTACAGCAAGGATCTGCTATTAGACCTTCAAAAACTAAGCCCCAGGCCTCTCGAAATCTAGAGAGAAGGTAGAAAAGAGGTGTAAAGGAAGGGATAGACATGAAAAAGTTGTTTTTAGCTCAAAAACCAAGGCTGCCAGGCTTTATAGAAATTCACGCCAGGACCCCACCACTAAAGCGGGCCCTTTGCAGACATAAGCTCGGCCACACCACTGCTCAAGCGCCCAAGCACCACTCGAGCGGTCACCTCACTAGCCCATACTCTGCCACCAGCCCACTCGAGTGCGCACCTACCTCTCTAGCGGTCGTCGCTGGGAGAAAAACTGTAGAAGGCAACCGAGCCAAACCCCCACATGCATAACACGTATAACACCTATATAAAACATGCTATTTTATAACTTGAAACGTAAATCATACACCACAGAGATGCATATACTGAAAGAAACACGTCAATCATATATATATATATATATATATCTATATATATATATATATATATAAGAAACGGTACAGGGTCTCACATAACTACCCTATCAAATTCGGCATGTAAGGATAATTCTTGATCCTTCTTCAAGTGAAAATTTGAGATAATGAAGGAAATGTTGCTTTACATAGTGAATTGCAAGGATGATCTTACTAACCGTTGGATAATATTGTATTTGAATGATTGTGATGATGGGAAGGTATTATCGAGAAAATGCTACATCTCTTGTTAGGAGTCAATAGAAAGGATAAGAGTTGACCTAAAGGATGTTGCCGTTGAGGTCTTGGTTAAGTAAGGTGGGCGGAAAATAGTGTATGGAAGTTTTGAATTCGATATTAATTTTCTTGATCAGGTTCATATTAACAAGGGCACCATTCTAAATCAGAATATAAGTATGTAACAAATTTGTGAGAAATGCCAAGGGACTAGGAATAAAGTTGTCTGTCAATGAAGAGTGTTCTTTTGGGTAACTTTGTAGTCGAGTAAAACGTGTTATGTGGGATGCAATGAAATTGATGGTCTTGAATGAGTGTGAAGTATGGGAACTAAGGGTAGCAAGTGATCAAATTTTGGTGATTAGGATTGACAAGGTAAAGCGTGATAAAATAAAATGATGTTCTTAGAAAGAAAATTATAAGAGATTACTAGAAAGACTTTTGGTTTCCAGAACGAGCGTTGAATTTTGGGGATGAATTTCCTGAAGGAGGGAAGGTTGTAGTGATTAGGTATGTTTTTAATTTTTAGATAATTAATTATATAATAATTAAATTCGTGGAGGTGATTTTTGATAATTGAAAATGTGAGTTGGACATAGTTGGCACGGGTGGATATTCCAGAATGTTTATATTTAATTAACTCAATTTTTTTTAAGAAATTGGAATAAAATTAATTGGTTAATTAAGATTTTGTAAAATTTAATGTTAAAATATGACTATATGTTGAGAGTATAGGGGAAAAATCTAGACAATTAGAAAAAAAAGGGCACTCTTTTTCATCTCAGCCGAAGCTAAGACATTATTCTGGAGGCTTCATCGAGAGAGAGAAGAATCAAGAGACAGAGAGAAGGCACGCACACCATCTTTCCTTATTAAGCCATTAGAGAGGGAGTGCTAGGAAGCGGAGAGAGAGAGAGAGAGCCAGTGTGCACGATCATTCGCCATCACCATGCCCCGCAGCTCCTGCTACCGTTAGCGCCGCCGACCACCACCCCATCGCCGATCTCTCTCATCTTTTCTCTCTCGTCTCCCCTGTGCATTTCCTACCCTTCTTTGTTCTTCATAGAGGAGTCTACCTAGAGCATTTGAGAAGAAGAAAGGAAGATGCAAAGCTGAGGATGATAGCGACGGTGAACGGCGTCAATATCGTTAGTTTAAGACGATAGTGAGGTTTTCGAAGAAATTGGATGGCCTCTATTCAAGATTGAACCAAACCAATTAGGAATCAAGCTCTATGCAACACGAACTTCACATTGGACCTTCTTGAAGCCAATTTTGAAGCGGGTTTTGAAGCTGGCTGAACCTAGGGTTTCTGAAGATAGGGTAAAATTTCCAGCCTTGTGGCTTCAGTAGGTAGGATTTAGATTAAATTCAATGGATTGTTTGGGTTTGTGTTGAATTTTCATTTTATGATTTTATAAAAATCTCAGTTTAACTTGAAATTTAGATGATTTAAGATCAAAAATTTTGAACTAGAGAGGCTAAAAACTGAGAAATGGACTATGATAAGAACCAAGGGTTAAATGGAATCATGAATTCAACTTGCATTAGAATGTGATTCACTGTATCAAATTCTAATTTTTGTAAAGCTTGTGTTGATAATTTAGCTTAAATTTTTTATATGAAGAATGAACCCTCAACACATGAATGATAAGGTCAAAGTTGAATCACTAAGATAAGATTAGAATTACATAATTTGATAGTTAGTATTGATGTGTTAAATTGATGATGCTCATAAATATTCATAAGTTTCTAATTGGATTTTAAGTTAAGCAAATATAATTCAATAAAATTGATCAAATTATGGAATTTGGAGACTTATAACTTTGAATTGAAAAATATTGAAAAGTAAGACTATACAATGAATAAGAAAATGAAATAAGATTATGTGAATATGAGACTTTTGATACATTTATGATTTATTGTGAAAATTGGTTTGTAAATAACATTGTATAGATGCTGAAATAGGTTGAGGCTCAATATAAACAATTAAACTATAATACGTTTGTGTTTAGAACCTATGTTGTGAATTGGAAAAAGAAAAAGTGATACTAAAATTAAATAATGTGATTGATTTGGAACAATAGGATGAATAAAGAATGTGATTTATGAGCTATGTTGATACCTAATAAGAAAACCTGAAATATGATGGGACGATTAATAGTACTAAGAGTTGTGGCCATTAAACTTGTAAAAAAAAGGTGAAACTTGATGAGAATAAGTTAAATGTTATGTTTGTATTGAACTTATGAGGATAAGTAATATTAAAAGGGGAGGGGAAGAACGAAACTAAAAAGGTAGATGGTGAAACTTAGAAAACTTGGAGGATTATGGAACATTTAGTGAACTAAGAGTTTGTGAAGAAAGTCACAGAAAAAATAGAATGGCTCGAAATTAATTGATGACAAGAATTTATGGTAATTTTTAACACTTGTAATATTTATTGGAAATATGAGATGTAATGAATGATGATTAAAAGATGTGATTTAAGTATTTGTAGATTTGAAATTGAATTGGGGAGATGGACTCCCAATTGATTAATGAATACTGATATGATTAATCAAATATTGAACCGAGGATGATTGATGATTGATGTGATAAGTTGAGCTTGACTAGCTCCATGGTGAAAGACCAAAAACTTGCGCAAGCTGTGTAAGACCTGGTCCTTTTTGTTTTTGATATAAACATGCTTAACGTGTTTTGTTTCAATACATGTACACTATCGATGAATGATTTGTGCTTTAACGTCATAAATAGCATGTACGTATGTATTTTATGCTTTCTCGAGTTCTTAAAAGGTTCTAAACCATCGCAGAACCTTTTCAATTGACTGAGGGGGTGTTGTCAGTCGACTGACCTGGGAGGTCTTGTTGATTGACCTTGGCTGTGGTGAGTTTTTGGCTTTTTCATAAGCTTTTCAGTAGACTGTCATTAAGGGTCCAGTCGATTGACCCCCTAGGCAAGGTTGAGGCTACAAATATCTAACTTGAGTTAGATATTTTGAAAAAAATTTCTTCAAGGCTAAGTCACGTTTCCTCTACCTTCTCTCTAGATTTTTGAGAGCCCAGGACTTAGTTTTCGACGATCTGTGAGTGGATCCTTGTTATCCACGCTTGGGCTCTGCTTTCATTTGGGCAGAATCTCGTTTTGACGAAATTCACTTTTACACGTGGATCGAAGTATCGAGTTTTTGACTCACCGATGTAGGATTCTAGACTACATTGTGGTTTAAGGGTGTTTTATGCAATTTCATACCTTTTTCACTGGTTAAAAACCTCTTAAACGTCATATTTCATGTTTAAACCTCGTTGTATGGATAAAAGCATGTTTTGAGCTTTTTATACGGTTTATTTCTTGACATATAAACTTGTGGATACCTATTTTTCAAAAGATTTAAAAAATGGTGATTTTTGGAAACACCTCGGTAAATAAGAGTTTTAGAGGTTTGGAACTAACCCTTAGGGTTGAGTCTCAAATTGGGAAACATTTTGATTAAAAACACGGGAAAACATTTTGAAGATGTTTGATGGAATTGATGATCTTCATGTTGATGGATGATGTGGTGGTAGGGCCATTGGACCCTTTTTATACATGTTGATGTATAAATGTTTTAATCGTTTTCGAAGTTAAGCTACGTAATATTTTTGTTAAATAATCCTATAGATGTACTGTGGCAGTGTGTATGTGGATTTTGGCTTACATTGCTCCTCGGTAGAAGTTCGAAAATGTGGGCAGCATAGGTGCCTGTGTACTTTTGGGCTAATCCCCGTAAACGAAGCGGTGGGTGCTTAGTACCCTCGGGTGTGGTACTAGTAAACTAAGTGGTCGTTGTCGTGACTCCGTATAGAACTTGTCATTACCTACATGCCTTAAATAGTTCAGGAAAGGGGTAATAGGCAGGAGTCAATAGTTGTTTCCTTTTTCTATGTAGATGACCGAGTCGGTACAAAGAAATTATTTACTTGTTACCTCGGTTGTGTGTTCCGAGAGGGAAAATATCATTTTGTTACGGTTTTTTCGTAATTGTTAACCGTTTTGTGCATTGTTGAATGCTTGGGAATCGAATGGGAAAACTTGGAGTTTTATGACATAAAACCTTTTTGAGGCTCAGGTGGTTGAGTATGTTTTTATACTATGTGATTGAATATCCTGTATTATTGTATCATAGTCTTTTTCTATTGGGCTTCGGCTCACGTGGTGGGATTTTGTTAAAACCTTTTTCAAGTAATGATGTTGATGATCATGAGGAGATGATCTAGTGCTACCTGAGGTGGCGGAAGACTATGGCTTAGTTTTCCTTTTTTATCAAAATCATGTGTTGTACACCTTGAGGCGATTTACTTAATGCTTGTATGGATTGTATTGAGAGACAAACCCCGGGTTCTTGTTTTAAATTCCAAAGGTTGTACTATTTTGATGGATGGTTTTATGTATTATCTCTTATATTAAATGATGTCAATGGACTTTTTCGCGTGACCCTAGATTTTGGGCCATGAAAACTTGGTATCAGAGCTATGGTTTCAAATACCTAAGAGCCATGGGAAGAGGGTATATCACCTTATGAGGATGTCTGTGTGTGCTTGGCTACATGTGTCTAAGCATTTTTAATAACACGAACATGATAGCCTGTCGAACATGATGGTTGTTCTATACGTGAGTATGGAGGTTGGACTTTAGAATTGATTAGTCTTGCCTTTGGGCATTGGGATTAACAAATTTGGAAGCCAAGTTAGAAGTGCGTTTGGCCGACGTATTTTCTAGCAAAGAATCTACGTAGGTTAACCAGATTGATGCGTCTGTCTTATCAGTTCTCTTCGGTATGTCATATGTGTTTGCATAATCTTAAGTGGCTATGTGCTAGCATGCTTATGTGGGTTATGTCTTTTATGTTAAGAATAACATGTTATAGGAAAATTTATCCTGTTGTGTGCTTTCGTATAGAGTGGTCGAGGCCGTGGCCTTGGTTCTGGCCGAAGGGACGTTCGAGTAACAGATGTTGGGGATGCTAATGCACCTTAAGGACAAGTCGACAGGGTTGATCTATTACGTGAGATGGTAGGCTCCATCCGGCAATTGGCTGAAGCCATTGAGGGGAGGGAGAGTATACCCGAGTCGAGGACGATAGTCGCGATGCGTGAATTTCGACGTCTAGACCCTCCTACCTTCTTTGGGGATCCCAAGCCCATAGTAGCCATTGAATGGATAGAGCTGGTGACTAGGATCTTGGATACGCTTCAGATAGAGGAAGACGATCTGAAGGTTACGTTCGCTGCTTTCCAGCTAAGGGGCATTGCTCATGCTTGGTGGAAGTTCGCAAGGACTACAGTCGGAGGCACCTAGGAGGATTTCGCCAAGGTATTTCTGGAGAAGTATTTTCCAGAGATAGTGAGGAATTGCTACAGGGAGGACTTTCTTTTCCTTATACATGGGACTATATCAGTGGTCCAGTATGAGGGAGAGTTTACTTGTCTATCTAGATTTACACAGGAGATAGTTGTAACGGAGGAGTTCTGGGTGAAGAGGTTTGAGGCCTGCTATCAGAGATAGAGTGGCGGCATTTAGGATGCACGTCTTTACAGATTTGGTGGAGATGGGCATCATTGTGGAAGATACATTGAACGAGATGCACAGGATTAGAGATAGTTCGAGCCAGCAGAGTAGAGGAGATACACAGATGCAGGAGCGCTGAAGGACGTCTAGACCAAATTCTTATCTGGTCGGGTCATACCAGCTATGGTTCACTACACCAACACCTTTTTTACCTTTCGTGGCCTTAACAGGAAGGTCAGGGCAAAGAGAGCTGATCTATTTTAGATGCGGGCACCTAGGGCATCGTATAGCAGAGTGCTGGAGGCCAGCACCTGTCCAGTCACAGTTACAGTCGCAAGGAAGAGAGCCTTTTGTATGTTTTTGGTGTAGTCAGACGGGGCACATTCGCAAGAAATGCCCCAGGGAGGGAGTATTTAGAGCATAGCAGGGACACAGGTTGTTCCACTAGCTCAAAGACGACAGACTTCTTAGTAACCTAAGGCTCAGACATCCTGATTCGCAGAGGGAGGTGCCTCAGCATAGTCTATGAGACAGCAAATAGCCCAGGGCCACATTGGACATACTAGAGTACACCAGACCCGAGCATATTCCCTTGTTGATCCCAGTGCTTCTAGAGCACTAGTGGTACCTAATGCTGTAGCCGCTCCTTCCATGATCAGAGGTACTCTCTTAGTATTTAGTATTAGGGTTGGTATACTGAAAATCATATTTTTAGTATTTAATTTTTTTTAATAAAATTAGTTTTCTATTTTATAAGAATCTTTATAAGCAATATATGTGTATCATTTCTTTGATATGCATGGATGTCCAATATTCTGTATAGTATTTAATCTAGTGTGTAGAGTACGGCTTACACACAGAAGACCAGATTTTAGGTTCCTGCAGAATATAAGTTTTATGTTCACAGTTTAGATGGAAATGGGCATACTATCAGTACGACTGTGCCACAGAGTTTTAGTAGGCCTATCTTGATTACGGGAAACAGCTAAGATCATCGTCTATTGTTCTGACTCTCTGTACCAGTACACTTTGTGTGTATTGAACGGGACCTTTTGGGTAATTAATTTTATACTGACTACTAACTATATAAATTAATTCACACCATAAGGTTATTATGAATAGTGCTTATCCTCTTAATCCTGAAATAATTATTAATTTGCATATATTAATATTTATTATTTTGATTCATTAGAATGTGCGATCTTATATAGGTCTATATTCTCGGTGAGTTGGATAGTGGTATTATTTATATGGAAAATATTAATTATTGACGGAATCCACATCCCGAAAGATTGGAATTGACGATACCCCCTTAAGAATGCTTATAAGTTTTTAACTGGGCCAAACCCTGCAGGTGTATTTAATTATCCGATGGCCAAATAAGTTAAGCGAAATGGCTTAAGGATTATCAAGTTACTGATTAAATTAAATTATCAGTAATTAAATTTAATTGGGGGTATGAAAATCTTAAAATGATGAGAAATAGTAAGCATTTAATAACAAGATATCAATGCAATAAGGTCTTGAGATTATGGGTCAGAGTGCAATTATAGTTTTTTAGTAGTGTGAACAGTAATTTAGTGTTTTATGAAAATTGCAGAAATCGCTGCTGATTTTTCGTAATTACAAATACCGCTATGCATCTTTCTTTAATTACAGAAACCGCTGGTAGGTGTTTATGTTCCACTGAAAGTCTTACTCATAATTACTCCCTAGGTCCCTGCTGTAACCCTATATATACGCGGGTAGGCTGAACCAGTTTGAGATTGATAGAATTGATAGTTCAGATAT
>JAOTRH010111482.1:0-15306 GCA_034768845.1 Heliamphora exappendiculata | reverse complement strand
CTTCCATTATGGAGGGTTATCCCCTGAAATCAATAGCCACTCATGGCTGTTGGTTTTCAGGCTTCAATTGCAATTGATTGGCCAATCCAATTGTAATTGCCCAGCTATTGAAATCTGAATTTCCATGGCCAATGAAATTCACAGATTCAAACATAAAAAACTTTTCATGTATAAGTCAATTTTTAAAGATGACCAGTCCTATTTAAAAGTTGATGATATAAAATTATTCTGTCTTTCGTTCATTAAGGCATATGACCATCTAAAAGACCAGCAGTGATAGTAGAAGCGCAACCTGATAGTGGCAGATTGACCTTAGAAGAGTCACGTTCGATAAAAAATAGCCCAACAAACAATACTCATCGCTATGTCATTATAAAATTATTACCTCTATCATTGAAAACTTATACTAGAAAGGGATTGATTTCCTTCCTTTAAAGATATAGATCTTTCTTTTTTAAGCACTCTTCTTAGGAAGTAGGAAGTGTATGCAAATCTAAGTCCTTTGAGCCGCTAATGATGGATTTCAATCAAATTTTTTCGTTTAAGTTTTAAAAACGTCAAATTTGTCATTTTAAAAAAAATTTAACTTTGACAATTTCAAAAGCTTCTCAAATATGTCTAGATCTAGGTTTTTTTCACAATCTTAGATTTTATTTTAGTTTTGTAATTTGAGCCTACCTAAAATCTTTTCATTTTGGTAATTTTTTTTTTATTTTTTTTTTATTTTTACCTTGATAGGCACCTATTGGGTTTTCTTTACTTGTTGGCACACTCTCCTGTATCTTACCGCATCATCCTTCTTGTTGATTCACATCAAATCTAATATATATATATATATATATGAAAAATGCTAATTATCGCCAATTAGTATATAATAAATAGATATTTGTACAAAGTGTATTAATATCTGTAAAAATTGTAGGCTCTTCCCCTAAAATTGTATTGATAGTGAAAAAATTTATTTTTATTATCTTATTAATCATTGTCCATTGGGCAGTGGTTAGCATGACCCTATATATATTAATGGTCGACGAAATATGCATACAATTTGAATTATATATTAATTAAAAAAAAACTTATACAATAAATAATACAAAAAATTAAAATGCATAAGTTAGTTATTAATTCATTCAAACATTTTATATACATTAGTTTTATAAAATTTATACTACCATCCAAATAAACCCAAAAATAATTTACCTTTTAACAACATTATTTAACGAAATTATATTATGTATATCAAACTCGAAATGAATATCACACCCAAAATGTACGTTATGGAAAGTTACAAAACTTATCTTATGAAGTTAGTGGTTATTAGTTAGATGTGGCAAATAAATAAATAAATAAATAAATAAAAATTAGAGGCTGGGGAAGTCGTGGAGGTGTGGTGAAAAATAATATATTTTTTACTCTTATACTCTTACCTTGATAGGTTGAAACTTTTAGAGACATTAAATTTCCTTAATTTCATAGTTTTTATAAAATATACAATTTAAGCACAAATATTAGCAAATATGTAAGAAAAAATATTATGTGACATTGTAATCACAAATTTTGTTGTTTGACTGCTAATTTTATTGATTGATGGATATGAAAAAAAGAATAATATGTGATTTCATAATCATATACTTTGGTGTTTGATTGCTAATTTTATGAATTGACGAATATGCATAAAAGAAAGAATATTATGTGATATCGCAATTACATTTCGCGGACACATATTTTGGTGCTTGACTACTAATTCTATGGAGATTCATTCCATATTTGGTTGCTTATGAAATTATTTTTTGTATCAATAGCATGTATTGTGTATATATAAACTGTAATCCATGAATATAATCGCTTCTCTTACTCTCAAACCACGTAAATTCATTATCACTTACATTTTTTCACAATAAAAGAATCCATTTTAATCTAAATTTGGCTGTTTAATAGAACAAAACAATATTTCTTTATGTGCCAACTAATATTTAATCAAATTATATTTTTGTATAGATGATTTTCTTTAAATGATAAACAAAATCGTTGTTATAGACCTACCGTAAACTTATAAAATAAAGTATTAAAAGGTTTCGAGTCGAAAAGAATTTTGAAAAAAGTATAACTCTGTTGAGACACTCTAATTTACATAATAAGATAGAACAATTTGAACCCTTAAAATAAGATAATCTTTGCTTTTTTTATCTTGTGTTTGGTTTAATTTTTTTGATAATTTTTTTGATTTTTTAACTTTTTTGTAAAAAATAAATATAAAAAGATGAGAAAAAAATCAATTCATTATAGTGAAAAACTAAACAAGTGAGCTTTTTAAGATAAAAAAAACTAGACTAAATATACGCTTAGTTGTTCTCTATACATTCTCATGTTATTCTATGTAAAAAATAAATTTTTTTATAAATATTACATTTTCTTGTACTAATTTAATAAAAAATTAATTTAGTTTTTATTTTAATTATCTTTTTATTTGTTTTTACCTCTACAAATAAACAATGCTATATTTTTTATATTTCATTTTTAATTTATTAAAATTATATAATTGAGTACATTTGGTATGACTGATAACTAGTAACTAAGAGT
Organism: Heliamphora exappendiculata; assembly: GCA_034768845.1. NCBI lineage: Eukaryota > Viridiplantae > Streptophyta > Magnoliopsida > Ericales > Sarraceniaceae > Heliamphora > Heliamphora exappendiculata. Next base: position 12,726 of record JAOTRH010111482.1, on the reverse strand, counting down.
ATCTCTAACCACTTTTTTCATAATTTATTTAAGTGGCTATTTTAGAGAGTCACATTTTTTTTTCATAACTTTAGCTATATTTTTTATTTTATAGAGTCATAATTTCTTTTTAAAAAATTATTATGTAATAATTCAAATATTTCAACAGTCATGTTTTACCGGTCGTATTATAATAGCTATTTTTTTTTCAAACAAAGTTTTATTCTTTTTAAAAATTTAGTATATAATAATTTAAAATTTTCAACGATCATTTTATAACGATTATTTTTTTTGGAAGAAAACGGTCTCCATCTATAAATATGTTTATTTTATCTCTCATTTTTATTTATCATAATTACATTTTTTTAGCATCCTAATTTGTCTGAATTAATTGTTAATGTAATTTTCAATGGCAAGTTTTAACTCCCAAACAATTAAAAAAATCATTACAGTTAATACTTGAACTTATTATAACAATTAAAAATTATAACAATTCATAATATTAAATTATATTTAAATTGCTATATATATATATATATATATATATATATATGAACAGAGGAAAAGCTCGAAAAACATCAAATCAAGAACAAGAAGAATTTTAGCAAATTAAATTCCCGAGGAATTTCACCAAGTACAAAAGGAATTTCAAAAATTTGGGCAAATCTCACCAAGAACTAGAGGATTTTCAGAAAATTTGACAAATTAAATCCAGATCTTTGCAAAGCTAGGGACATCTCCAAATTGATGCAAAGCAAATCCAGATTTTTGCAAAGCCGTTGTATACACTAATTTTCAAAAAAAAAAAAAAATTATCGTTGAGATTCTCTCCAAATCTTTGCAAAGCTCGTAAAAAATTGAAAGCCATTTTTGTTAGCCTTAAAATGACGAGGATGATAATGAGATGGTTGGAGTTCCAATTTTGTAAGATTCTCACTAGTTTGGCCAAAGAGGCTTGTGGATGACGAGATGGTTGGAGATGGTTGACGAGATGGTTGGAGTTTCAAAACATTATGTTAATATTGTAGAAATGGGAGAAAATGTTCTCATTCAGATCTATTATTTTGTATTCTTTTCTCCTTGAATAAGAGTACATTACAGTTAGCCTTATATAGGGACCGTGAGACTAATAACCAGTTAACAAACTAACTTCTTATAACTAATAGAGAAACCAACAAAACTAAGTGCCTAGTTGACTAACCACCAATCCAACTAGTTTAATCACCTTCCTTTAACATGTTGAAAGAGAAAGATAATGTTCTCAGCCAGATCAATTATTCTATGTTCTTCTTTTCATGAATAAGAGCACATTACAGTTTGCCTTTATAGGCACCGTGAGACTAACAACTAGTTAACAAATTAACCTCTTGTAACTAACAGAGAAACCAACAAAACTAAGTTCCCAGCTAGCTAACCACCAATCCAGCTTGCTTAACCACCTTTCTTTAACACACCTTCGCAAACTAACGGTGGATCAACCACCAGTAGTTTGGATCGTAATAGCTGAAAACTAGCAACCGAAAGAGACTTGGTAAAAATGTCTGCCACTTGATCAATTGAACTGATATGTTTGAGTTGGAGCTGCTTGTAAAGCACCTTCTCACGAATAAAATGATAATCAACTTCTACATGTTTGGTACGTACATGAAATTTCAGATTAAAAGCTAAGGCAAGTGCAGAAATATTATCACACCATAACAGAGGAATCGACGGTAAAGAGACATACAGATCAAGAAGAAGCTGTTGAAGTCACACAAGTTCGGCAGCAGTATTAGCGAGGGATTTATACCGAGCTTCAGTACTTGAACGCGCAACCGTCAATTGCTTCTTGGCTGACCAGGATATCAAATTAGAGCCCAGAAAAGACGCAAAAATCACTCGTGGACTTGCGATTAACATGATCACCTGTCCAATCAGTATCAGAGAAAGCAGTGAGGGTGAGATAACTTTTGGTAAACAGCCGACTGCGAGTTAAGAAGCCTTTAATATATCTCAAAATTCGTTTAACAAGAAAAAAATGACTTTGACGAGAATCATGCATACATTAACAGACAACATTAATCGAAAATGAAATTTTAGATTTGGTTAAAATCAAATATTGTAAGGGACCTACTATGGTCCTATAAAATTTTGAGTTATCAAACTGAAAAGATTTAAGAGATTAAAGAGAAAAATATGGGTACACTTAGCCTTGAGCAACATTTTAGAAGCATATTTAGAGTTATAATTATAAAAAATGATTTTATAATGACTTCAATATGGGCACAATGTATATTTATAATTTTAAAAAGTAATTTTATATTAGAAAGATCAATTATAACAAATCAATATAACTCCACACGTGCTACGTATGTATTAAAAGACCACAACATATCAACTTATGTATCGAATAATTTATCGTTGATAAAAAAGGAGGCTCACAAAGAAGAGAAACCCAATTGGGAATTTCAGGGTGGTTTCCAATACCCGAAGGTTAGGAGGAAAAGTAAAAAATAAAATAAAATAATGAATGATCCATCGGCTTCAGAATGTAGCAGCGGTTGCGAATCTGGGTGGACTGTATACTTTGAGCAATCTTTTCTCTCTCCATATCCTTCGCATCGAAACAGCGAATTCGCCGATGGAAGGGGAATTTACAGTCAAGGAAAAAAGAGAACGCCGAAGGTTGATGATGATGAAGAAGAAGAAGAAGAAGAAGAAGAAGAAGACGATGACTTGTCCATGGTTTCAGACGCGTCTTCTGGGCCTCCAATCTTCCGCGAGGGCGAACATTACGGCAACGCCGGCGGTAATGGGTTTCGCTATCCCGCCGCCGTTGACGGAGGCGCATTGCCAAAGAGCAGCGGAAAGAAGAAGAAAAGCATAGAAACTCGAAATGGAAAGGGTCGAGAATATCATCATCCTTCTTCTTCTTATTTTTCTTCTTCCCTTGATGACACTGCTAGCTCCCCAAACTTCTCCCAGGTAAATTCAAATCAGTAGCAACGATTGAACGATTGATGTGCGTGTCAGAAATTCATTTCAATTATAAATTTATATTACTTTTTTTTTATTCAATAATCAAGTGATCAATACTATACTAAAAAAGGATTTTATAATGTAGAGTAGAAACACTCTAATTAAAAAAAAAAAAAAAAAACAACTCCTCTAAACGCCCGAGAGATTGAGAGAATTAAAAAAAAAAAAAACAATAACTCACACGTTTGAAAAGGAGACAAACTAAAAAAAATACAACATCAACTGGAGTTGTTACAATTATATACCCAAAATTAAAAGATGTACTCAAAATTATCAAATATTTTTTTCGTGTAGTTGAGAGATTTTATCTTTTTCATCTAACTTCCTCTATTACTTATTTTAAGAAGCTGAATTTGATTTATTTATTTTTTGAATTTATCTTATCAACCTCAATGCTCACCTTCCAAGAAGAAGCAATAAAATCGACTTTTTAACAATTTGATTTTTTCAAACTTTCTCTTCGTTTGAGCTAACCATTTGTTGTTCTTGAAATAACTCAATTGTTTTTCTTGGATTTTGACAGAACAATCAGACTCTGATCAGCAACAACCGAGCTTCAATGAACGATCAGGTGTTTTGCCCTATTTCTTTTGGGTGTCATCTTTTTCTTTAATCAAGGTATTGGAGTATGAACTTTTTTTTCCCAACAATAGATTCTTGCGGGGGAGATCTGCATTCCATGAGCCTTTTGGTTTCTTCCACAAATTTAAAATACAAAATTAGTTCTATGTTTTTAAAACGTGCACTTAGACTTTTTCATTAACAATGCATTCATGGTTTTATTTATTTATTTATTTGTGAGGCTGACATTCTAAGAATTGAAGTCTTGAGTTGGATATCTTGAGTTGGTTTCCTCAATTCATAGGCAGATCCAAAAAATAAAATAAAAAAGATTCCCTAATTTTTTAGAGAAAATCATAATTATAATAATATTATGTCAAATATTTTATAATTATATAAATTCGCTCTTATGAGTTTATTTTAAAAAAACACTTAATATTCATACTTTTTAAAAACTTATAAAAACTATTCGTCCTATGAATTAAAATTTTGCCTCCCTTGAAGTTTCGTTTCTTTTTTACAGGTGGCACAAAGGGAAGAAGGGAATGAGTTGATGCGGTGTTTAGCAGCAGCGCCACCACCACTGTCACTGCCGCCGCCGAATCAGGAGGCTGTTTTAGAATCTGCTTAGTTAGAGAAAGAGATGGTGGGACAGCTGCCAAAACAAAAAATGAATTAGATCTCCAAAGGATCTTGTTCATTTTCCTTTCCTTTCCTTAATTTTTTTTTTTGCTCTTTCTGTCAATGCAGCGACAAACAACCTGAGAGCGAAGGTGGGAAATAAATTTGCTGTTTGTTAGAATTAAATTCTCTTGTCAATGAACAGTGCCTACGTATGAGCTCTCCTCTTCTGAGCAGTCTCTGCGCAACCATGCCCAGGCATTGATATTCATGGAGCCCCATGCTGTTTCTGTCCTTCTTCCCGAGTTAAATTCCTAATCACTTTTAGAGATATAAACTTTTTAAATTGGATTACTTGAAATCATAGTGAAAGGTCTATTTTCGAATTTGGAAAGGGAAAAAAAATTTCTGCAAAATAAAAAGGGGCTATGCCTCTAATGTAAACAAGTTCCTAATGTCTCTCAGTGTCCAGACACGACTATTGAAATTAATAATTTATAAATTATAATTTTTTTAAAAATTGTAAGTATTTAGTAAAAATTATAACTTAAAACTAAAATTAAAAAAATAATTATAATTTGTAACAAAAATTTTAAGTGTTTAAAATAAATTATAATTTATAATTAAAATTTTAAAAAAAATTAAAAATTATAACAAGAAATTTTGCCAAATACCTCCAAAGTTCTCACAATAAATCAATTTTCTTAAATTTTAGCTTCCAGTTCATAGTTTCCTAAAAAATAAAAGGCACACAAATGAGTAATCGAGTATGTTTACTGCTTGCAGTTTTTTATTTTAAATTAATAAATACAAATTACCACTTCAAATTATAGATTTATAATTTATAATTTATAATTTACCAATTGGTTATAATTTTTGTTTAAAGTAATTTATAATTCTATTCTTTTTAAATATAATTTATAAATTTTTAATTATGGCAAACACCTTTAAAATATGAGAGGAGGATGTAGGTGTAATTAATATAGGGTGCTGGGCAATCACATCAGAAATACAGACATGAGGATAAAATGCCAAATTCAAATGTTGGAATATATCTTAGATGCATCTTCATGAACCCTTTTTAAGGCCTGAAGATCAGCATCATCATCCCTGAGATCTTCCTGGCCCAACCCAACTTCCCCCCTTTAATTAAGATTGGCTTTTTCATCTCCCATGGAAGATTTCACTATCCAAATAATTTAAGTAACTTTGTCCACTTTGAAGCTGTCATTGAACTTGGGCCAATTTTGGGCTCTTATTTTTATCATTTTATTTTATTTTTTATTTTTTTGGTAATAATTTTATTTTTTTTTAAATCGTCTCAATGAGAAGAATTAAAAAAATAAATATTTTTTATAAAAAAAATAAAAAAGTTCACTACAGTTAAAAATAAATAACATTAAATTTAGTTTCATCTCGTTTAGAAAAATCAAAAAGAAAAGTTTTAACAGTTTTAATTTCTTTGTATTCACAAACCAATCCCAATCAATTCTACCTGACAACTAGGCTTTTTCACTAATCAAATTGAAAAGAAAGGCATAAGAATGCTACGTTTGGTTTAGCTTAAATTATGAATTTATAAATTATAACAAACAAGATGTAATTATAAATTAAAGCAAAAATTATAAATATTTGATAAATTTGTGAATTTATAGCCTCAAGTAGTAAAATTTGTGTTTGTACACCTATTTCAAATTTTTTAACTTTTTACTAAACTATAAGTTTTAAAAACTATAAAATAAACTGAGACAAACAGCCTCTTTAAAATGCCAAGAATTCCAAGATACACCCACCTGTTATTTTCTCATTTTTAATTCACAGGTAGATCAATGGGAGTCCTCCAAGAAATCAAGAAATTTTAAAAGAAGAAATTGACAAGAAAGCAAAAGACAAAATGAACAAATATTAAAAATTGGTGCTTAAACTTTTGCCTCATTATCTTCATCCTGGGTAAGGATCTAAAGGGTATGGGAAGAGCTTTTTGCCCTTCCAACCACCAACAAAACAAACCTCCCAATGCCCTGCACCACAGAAGGAGAGGGAGAGTCTTTGTTGTTCCCTACACTAGACTACGGCAATTTTCACCTAGGAGTGTTCCCATTTGGCCATTTTCTCATGACAATTGTCTCCTTCTACAGAAACAACACTATTTACTCCTCATATCCACCATTTTCTACTCTTTTTGACATGGTTAGTAGATCAAAAATCTGCTAAAGGCATGTGGATAAATGAATCAGTCAATGGAAGTTGGACAACATCTATAAGTGCTCCCGTAATAACTCGTTCTTGCTCAGTACAATATTGTCTGTTTTGCTTATCACGGGTCGTTAGTGTCTATACATGGATACCCATGCATCCAACAATTGTTTTTGTCATGGAATGTATGCGTTGGAAATATATAACACAAGATATGTTCGGTGGTCCAGAAAATACATGTTTATTAATTTCATTATATTACAATATACAAAAATTACATAAACGAAAAAGTAAAAAATAAAAAAAAAAGAATACGTAAACCAAGTCCTGCAAACGCAGTTTTCTTAAGAATGATTCACCGTCTACCAAGAGTGTTGTAAGTTTCTCCACTCGCGTTACTATCTCAAGATAAAACGGCTGACCTAAATGTTGAAATACATCTAAAGATTGGCTACTCGAACGTACATCGTCTATCTGTTTCTCTCTCACAACTTGCAATCCCTCTGTATATTTTCCTTGTCTTTGTGAAAAAATTAAAAAAGTTCTTATATAGAACTCCTCTCTTAGAGGTTACACCAGAATTAAATTACCAATTGAATTTATATTTATGCCAATTAAATTCATATTAGTGTCAATTAAATTCATATTTACAATAGTACGTGCCTATACATGGACACTCATGCCGCCAACGAACGATTTCTCATGGAACGTATGTACCTCTACACGGAGTCACGGACATACCCATGGCCAAAAATGTGGCTGTGGCAAATTCTTTGTAAGCATACACAGAACTGGCCACAAGAGTTTGGAAGCAGTGACAGAACTCAGATTTTACTATTGGAGACAGATTCAAATTTAGGCTATATTTGAATCAGAAATTTGTCAATGGAAAGGAAATTATGTAAAAGGGAAATGGATAACTATATAAACAATATTGGCCATTTTTGGGCAAAATTACATCAATTTTGTTTATTTTTGTATTTTTTGAAATTTTTTTAATCTTGTGATTAAAATTTTTTATTTTTTCGAATCGTTTCTAGAAGATAAACCGAAAAAGTAAAAACATTTGACGAAAAAATAAAAAAATTTACTAAAAATAAAAATAAATAATATTAAATTTGGCTTATTAGCTTATTTGCTTATTTTAGCTATTTTTTTGTCTTTTTTGAACTTTATTTGTATTTTAATAAAAAAAATTTACTTTTTTGACTTACTTTGATAAGAAGAGTCAAAAAAATATAATAATTTGACTAACAATAAAAAAATTTCAATAAAAATAAAAATAAATTAAACAAAATAAATAAATAAATAATTATTCCAAACATGCCTAATAAAAGAGTTCTTACTCTCCTTTTTTTTCATATTTTTTTCCTCTACAAATCCCAAGACAATTTCAGAATCCAAACAGATCCTTACAGTTTTTCAATGTGGATCCCCTCAATTGAAACAGCTGGCATCCATTATGGAATTCACTGAACTTAGGACCTTTATGAACCCAAAAAAAAGAAAAAGAAAAAGAAAAAGAACAGAAAAAACAAAAAATGAAAATCATAGGACCACAATTGGTCTGATTATATCCAAGAAGAGAAGCAAAGAGCCAGAACCAGACAAATATTAAGGTATAGGATGACTTTAAAAAAAAGGCTATAGTGCATGGATGACCATTTGGCTCCAAAATCCTACCACAAGGGGAGTTAAAAAAAAAAACCTATGTACATCAATTAACATATCTCAGTAATATTATGTATCAAAAAAATTTATCTAAAATTTAAAATTAATGATTTTAGATTTATGATAATTCACACAATATAAATTTAAATTTGAACTATTTATTTTAAATTTTAAATAAAATTCTTAATATATATATTTTTTGAAGCTTTCAGCCAAATGTCCAAAAATATAAATTTTAATGCGCAAGATCCATAAATACAAATTTTAACGTGTAACGTCTAATTGTGCGTTTTCTCTCCAAAATACCCTTCAAACAGATAAATTGATCTGTTATGCATAACAAACAGATAAATTTATCCGTACCTTTCAAAACATGTGTAAGGTATACAGATAAATTTATCTGTGTGCTTTACACACATGTATAAGGCACACAGATAATTTTATCTGTTGGCTTGCTTTACACATGTGAATATTTTTATTTTTTATTTTTTATTTTTTCAATTCACACACCATTAAAGTAAACTTGAAAATTGAATCCCATGAAAGAAAAGAGAGCAAACAAGCTTTAAATCAGAATCCATCTTATTCGTAATAAATTTTGAAATCAATAAACAAATATCCAATCTTATATGCATACACCATCACGCCTTCATATACGATCTCAGTGTTCTGTATGAACATTCACAGTAGAATTCTCCGATCAAGTCTAAGCAACTAGAGAGATGGCTAGTAAGCTGGCAAAGATGGTTTCGAGTGCGAATCTGTTCGAAAAAGCAGAGTTTGGTACAGATCACAAGAACAATCGAATTGTGAATTACAAGTGCAGAACAATCGATGAATATGGTGGGGAGGATGATGATGATGATGATAATAATGATGAAAAAGACGATAAATGAGCGAATGTATTTTTGTTTCAAAAATATCTTGCGCGTTAAAATTTTTATGCGGATAGATTTTACTCGTTAAAAAATCTTATACTAAATAAAAAACGGTAAACGACGTGTAAATTAGACTATTCACTAATTTTTCATTTATTTTTTTGAATACATATACTTTTTGTTATCACATGGCCAATAAAAGTTTTCCACACACATCCCTTAGCTAAGTATACAGTGATGGGGCCATCCCATGAAGAAAAGTTGGGAAGTCATTTGTCATTAAGAAGGAATAGAGAAATTTCCAAAGTATCTTTCCCTAAAGATGTTCCTCTACATAGGTACAGTTATGATTACAATTACTCTCTCCATATTTTCTTTTCATCAGTGCCTAAGATTGAATGACAGAGCTTCAATTACCTCACATAGCATTCAGTAAAATTGTTGTTTTTTTTTTAACGAAAGTTTTATATATATTGATTGATGCAAAGAAAATGCGTATAGACCAGAATGGTAAAACGTGAATTCGGGGAACAAGTCAGATAAGATTGCACATTGTCCATTAAAATCAATTAGGGTTCATGCATCTGATATAGCAGAAGCATCGTATAAGAAAAAAGAGAAATAAGTATGTACTTGAGTTCGTTAATTTTGAAAAGAATACCTAAAAAAATAAAATAAAAACATTCTCTTACTGTTGATTCACAAAAAATAGAAAATTTGAAGGCAATAAGGGAAAAATCTGTACAACTTTATTAATCATTGAAAAATGTCTTTTGTAGGACTTACAATGTGATTTATAGTAAAAGACTCAATCCCAAGCCATTTAGAAAAATAAATCAAAATTAAAGTAAAACACAATATAGAAACTCATAAATTTGATTTAAAATCTTATTAAAACTGCTTATAATATAACAAATTATAAGGAGCCTCCAATCAAGTTTATGCCTTAAAGACTCAAATTAACTTGAGCTGGATTTGACAGGAAACAAAATAATTAGTGATCTTTTATTAAACAAAATCTTGTTGCATTTTCCGCTTGTGAGGCAGCATCTCTATCAGCTAGTGAGCTAGTCGCTACTAAAGTTTTTAAGGCATTTGCTCAATCGGCTTGTTAGTTGGTTTAATTACGTTATATTGTTAGATGTGTTGAGTTTGATTAATTTATGATTGTCCGACTTATGATCTGACCCGTTCCAGAGGTATTATAATTTTAAAAAAAAAATTATTAGAAAACTTAGTCAATGGAGCAGAGGTGAAAGTTTCTATTTGTAATTATATGTCTTCTCTTCTCATAGTGAAAGTGGCTGCAACTCCAGAAATATAACTCTAGTTTTAGATGAACCACATAAAATAATGTCATCTTAATATAATTACATTCTTTTTCGTTACTTATTTTTCATTTTTCACCATAACAATAAGAAGTTATAGCTAAAAGTCATCTTAATAGCTTTTCTCTTCCTTGCTCATTGTCTTGTCTTCGACTACTCAAACAAGGAGTGACCAACCAGAATACCTCCTTGGCTCAGGACAAAGCCAAGCACATACAATTGGTAAAGAAAGGACTTTTTATTTCATAGCGCCTTAAGAATGCAAGTTTGATGAAGGAATAGAAAGAAGACGTGGAAGAAAAGGCCTAGACTGCCTACTATGAAAAAATTATATATTCCTGTAGTACCAAAATAAATATTATTTACTTGATGCCCTCGTTAAACATAAAAAAAATAAAAAATCAATTGAGTGAGTCATCTTTGTCACTTAATTAACCAACAAAAGTGGGTCATACTGTCTCACTTGATTTAGTTTCTACTTAATCAATAAATAACAATATCATGTGAACTACGGCAAAATTACATCTTAGCAATTTTTCTTTTATTGGAAGAAATAATGGCAAGTGCGAGTGCGACTATTGACTCATTTATAGTTATGAATATCATACCGTATCAGTAAGTATTAATTGGTACATATTATTTTGGAGTAAAATCAGTGCACTAATTATTTAATTCCGTTCCGTTCAAAATACCGCTCCATAATTAATTTTTTAAGAATTTGTTTCTACTTATTTTTCTTTATTTTTTCTTTTGTTTCTTATTTTTATACTTTAATTCAACTTTCAAATATAGTATAAAGAGAGAGTTTTAAAACTCGCCAATATTAATTTATTATAGAAAATTAAAATATTAAATTTATATTACTTTTATGCTAGCTATCTTATTATAAATAATGTAACTACAAATTAACTAAGACTAATTAAATATCATACTATATAAGTGTTTATGTTATGCTCAACTATTTATTATTAAACAATATTTCAAAACAAAACATATTAAATATTTTATAGTAATAAATTTAAATTGGCATCCTATATATCAGTATCTACTCTACCAATAAAAAAATTAATACTTTGTTGGGTACGGTATTCAAAACATTAGACTCATTTAAGAATTCAGTGTTGATTGGCTAAGAAAATGGCACTAAGCAAATTTGGGCTGGGCCTTGGGCTGATTTCATTCCATATTTGTTAGTAACACTTTTTATTTTTTTTTTCTTTTTATGTTTATTTTTTGCCTTCTGGGGCTTGTTGATTTTTAACTTTGGATTAAAAGTGTGACCAATTTCAGAAGAAGGCACGTAGACAAGTTGTAACAAATCAAAGATAGGCTAACCGATTGGGCCAACTCTGTAAATTGTACTTAGTTTAATGATATGAACTTTTCAATTTCTAATGCTAGTTGATTATTCACATAATATTCATATTAACAGATATTAGAGTGTCTAATGATTCCATCACTTTTGTCTAATTTTTATTTTTAAAATTATATTTATCATTTATATATATATTTATGTATGCTTACAGAAAAATATATATGTAATTATTATAACAAATTCTTGTTGTAAGGACTTGTCACCAAATTCTCCTAATTATAAATAGATGCAAAATATCAATATATCATTGAAATTGCATAATTAATTGCCCATGTTATAAATGGATACAAAAGATAGACACTATTTAAAAAGCGGAGTTAAGTTTCCTAATTACAAATTGATACAAAAAACATGACAGCGATCAAACATGAAAAATGAAAACAAGTTAATTGATCATTTAATATTTTTGTGTTTTTTAGTTTTTTCTTTCAACAATACCGATGATATCCTTTGTTAATGAGAGGGAGAGAGAGAGTTGAGAAAGAGTACCTGTAAATCAAAGCTTGGAGGCAAGTGTGACTGAAATTTCGGTAATTACTAACGCTTGATGCGACATATTCTGTGTATGATATAGTGTCATTACATCTCACCAATTTTCCTTTGGTTTCCTATTCGTCATTATAAATATGTAGTACATAGTCAATTTGAACGTGAGATAATTACTCTAAGTTTTGATTGAGCAAACTCAACAACAATGTCGATAAAAGTGTCACATGTCATATTTGTAACGATTTAAGTAGATTATTAACTCAATAATTTAAATAAAGAGTCTAAAAATAAAATTCAAAATACTTAAGTCAAGCTATTAATAATAGCTTATAATTTTTATTATATACTAGATTTAATTGCTATCTCTCACCGATGTGGGATAGAATATCACAATATACTTCACTCAAATACGCTACGACCTTGTCACGTAACCCACGTTGTTCTCTTGACTAGGATGTAGATATCAACCAATAAGCGTGCACAAGGTATATAACTTCGGGGTCTCTATTCTTCTCCGAGCCTCTACTCTTCTATTTGTTGGGAGAATATCCAACGCCAAAATAAAATACATACTCGGGGATCCAGAAAATACATCTTTATTAAACTTTCA
>JAOTRH010111451.1:0-15310 GCA_034768845.1 Heliamphora exappendiculata | reverse complement strand
GAAAAGTTATTTTTAAATATCCATTGCTAGCAAAGAACCCAATTCTCCCCCCCTCTTGGGTTGCCTGTTTCCTAACACTGGTTTTCTAGGGCTTGAAAACACCGAAGGGTCATCACTTACACACGAACCTAGGGTTTTTTTTATTACTTTTGATTATTTGTTGTACGTTTCATGTGTTTGATTTGCTCTTTATGTTCCTTCTATTTGCCTTCTCTCTTCAGGCTGGTCACTATGTCTGTGGCTTCGGAGGTTCTGCCTCTGGAGAAGTGTTGGAGTGGTATGATGCCCTCCCTGCTCCTAGCTGGGCTTATATTGATGCCTCTGGCTTTACTCGATTCATACCCCTGTTGGGTAGGACGAGCAATGACCAGGTCTGGCTGACTGCCCCACCCGAGCGGTGATAGGATACCACCAACACCTTCCATTTTACTACCTTCAAGGCCAGTTTGACACCTCTGGACTCCAAACTCATCACCGGCATCCGGGTTGGGGGAGTCCTTATTCCATTCGACCAGTTCGTAGCCCAGTCGACCGACGCGCTACCATACTTCCTCGGAGCTATCCCTGCATAGATGGATCGCAATCGGGTCTGGTATACCTAGTTTTTCGAGCGGTTTCGATGTTTTCACTGCACCGAGCCTCACCACTATGAGTGGATCGCTTGAGATTTTCTGATGTATATGTTTGATACCTCCTCGTTTTTGAACAGGGAGAATACTATTCATTTGCATTACTTGGGCACCCTGGCTCGTCTGGACTGGGTTGCTACTTCTGACTGGGGAGGAGCCGCTCTCGCAACACTCTACAGCTTCATGCGGACTCTGACCCGGTTCCCCTAGGAGCTCAGCATCAGGAGATACTAGAGAGTCTGGAAGGTATGGTTTAGTTTCTACAGTTCTCTATTCATTTCTATTATCTATTATTGCTTGCTGACATCTTTTCCTTTGTAGCTATGGACCTATGAGTTCCTCGGGCTTTCCGTCCCGGTGAACTCCTCAGCGAACCCTTCAGTTATTCCCCGAGCAGCCCGGTGGTCCCGAGGGCTAAAGGAAAAAAAGGCTGGGGGGAAGGATATTGATCGCTTTTTAGTTTCACTGGACCTGCTGACTCATGAGCAGGTATCATTTTTGCTACTTTCTGTATCATACTGTACTGCACTGTACTATTTTTGTTCTTTCCTGCTCTATACACTAATCACTGATCGTTATACTGCACAGTATTTACTGATTACTATATACTGCACTGTTCACCGTACTCTGCAGGTTCACTGGGATGTTTGGCAAGCAGTAGAGGATCGGGCTGGCGTAAACCTGATGCGCAGCTGGGATATTGCTTCTAGGCGAATTATGCTGGAGGGTCCATTTGGACGACAGTACTATCTAGGAGAGCGAGTGGTTCACCAGTCGCTCGGCCTGGATCACTTCCGGATCCCAGTTGTTCCTCCGGCCTGTATGTGCCGAACCGATCATCTGAGCTAGGTCGATCTACTCTTGGAGCTGGTGGGGACTTCAGTTGCTGAGCGGCTGGTGGTGGAGGAGGATTACCCCGCCTGGGCCCAGGCTCATCTACTGGGTCCATTAGGACTTGGTCTGACTGCCCCAAGTGGTAGGAGGTGAAGACATATGCCGGAGGCTGCTGATGCTGGCGCTGACGCTGCTGCGGGAGCTGGAGCTGCTGCTGCTACTGGAGCAGATATTGGAGGAGTTGGGGCTATTGAGGTACCTTGGACGGCGTCGTTCTTCTTCGCTGGGTATCCTTTTGATATCCCCATCTCGGTTCCTCCGGTTCTAGAGTTTTGGTCAGAGCATGCTCAGGTTTGACTCTCTTCTCACTATCTCCTTTTCGTCTTTCTTCATTCATAGATCGCTCAATTATGTATTATTTCTTGACAGACGGATCAGGCTTGGCTGGATCGTCTCATGTTGGTGGTGAGCGGCATGCGAACCCTTATCCGCTAGCACGATGCAGCCTTACGTGCAGTTGGGGTTCCATTCGTTCCTTGCCAGTTAGTATCTCTTCCTTTGTCTTGTCATTATATTTTATACTTTATTCTTACACTTGCTTCACGTTTCCAGGCACCAGTAGCAGCCACTGGCGCAGTACCTCCACCAGCTCCTGCTCAGCCTTTTGGTCCGGCCCCATTTTCAGTATGAGGTCATAGGTCCCGTGCCACTTCTCAAGCATGTCCCCGAGGATCTATTTCATCTTCTTGGAGCCGATCCAGGGTTGTATCTTCCTCCTCTGGCAGCGACAATGGTGACAACTTTGATAGACTCTTTGAGGATGACAGCTCGGAAGAGGCCGATCCTTCTTCCTGCTGAGTCTGCCCGAGGCACGAGAGAGAGAGAGAGAGAGAGAGCTCCCGCTTTTACTTTCTGATACACTTTATTTTGATGGGCCTGCGTGTCCTTGTTTACTGTTTTATTGGGCTTGGGTGCCCCGGTTACATTTTGAAACATTCTACCACTTTTGACGCATTTTAGGCCTTCGTGCCATTTATTACTTGATATTCATCCACCATTTCATTTAATGCTTAAACTGTCATGGATGCATAATACAAATGTCAAGACTTACACAGAATACAAAAACTATAAACTGAAACATGTTTGCCACCTTTAAATATGGCGGTCACCAGTGTCAACATGGCGGTTGGCATTTTCCACAAATGCTAACATGGCGGTTGCGAGTTACAACATGGCGATCGCCTGGTCTAAGGGATGATGTCACTGTACTATGCTTTTTAGAGTTGCCGATCGCCAGATCCATTGTGGCGGTCGCCACATTGAATGTTCCTTTTGCTAAAATTTTTATTTTTTGCATTTTCTGCCTCATAAATAAAGTCCTAGAGGCCCCATTTTCTGTTACTCCAACTAAGATGGCTTCTTCCATTTCTGCATGGATTGAGGCATTCTCTTATATCGAACGTTTAAACTTCGCCCCATTTTGCCTTAATGCTCTTTTCTCGTTGAGGGCTGTGAGGGTAACAGATCTTTACTGGCAGTTGCTGCACAGCTGTGGGATTCGCAATCTCACGTCTTTTGGTTTGGCCTTGAAGAACTCTGCCCCATTATGGAGGATTTCACTGCTATTTTGGATTTAGCCCCACGAAGCTCCGTTGCTTTTTCCACTTTCTTTCTCTCGACTCAACAGCAGCTGACACAGCTTTGTGGTCTATCTAGGATGGAGGCCTCTCTTCTGACACAAGACGACTGTCTCGACATACCTTGGATCATTGATAGATTTCGTCCTATCGGTGACCTCAGTGACCTCGACTCTCAGCTGCGGAAACACTATGCAGTTTGCTTCTGTCTTCTTGCCCAGTATCTTCTTATCCCTTCTAATGGGCGGGTTAGTTGCGCCGTGGTTGACATTACTAGTCAGATGTGGATGGGGAGGGACTTTATGCCACTTGTTTTAGCCGAGACACTGCCGGGTTTAGATGCTGTTCATCGTGGTGAGACCACCACCTTTGCTGGCAGCCCTTTACTTCTTCAGGTAAGCTCAACATCTTTACTTTTCACCGAACTTTTCGTTACACTGCAAAACTTTTCTCTTACTGTTCTAACTTTTGCTACAGATTTGGCTGATGGAGAAGGTAAATCTTGTGCAGAAACCATCCACTGATAGACATAGTGCTGGCTCTTTACTTTACCGCCCCTGTTATCATATATGCGACACCAAGACAGCCTAGCAACATATCTCTCATCCCTGACTGGCTCAGATATCACCTGGCAGTGCCCCTAGTGGCGGATCCCTGCCATGACTCCGATTACTATGAATCACCCTGGTGTCTTACTGATTGGTCTTCATCATACGACCTTCTATTATCCACATAGGACTATGCGACATTTCGGGCGAAGCCAGATTATTTTTCCCAGTATTCGGGGTCGTCTATTTTCTTCTGCACTGCGGGCTCCATTTCTAGCACAGTAGTAGGATGCATGGCCTTCTCGTTCACGTATAGAGATGCAGGAGCTGCAATGTCCTGAGCTTTCTGCTGATGCAGGCTTGGGAGAAGAAGGATAAGGAAGAAGGAAAACAAGCAGCAAAGAGGAGGAGGATTTGAGACCTCCTGCTTTGTCTTAAAGATTTCATAGCTTTCCTGTTTTGTTGGTAGAGTTTGGGACTTACGTGCCCTCCCTTTAAAAACTTTTTAGCTCTAATTAAAGAAATGAGAAACTCCCACTTTATGCTTAGAATGGTTTGAATTTATCCAAAGTTTGAACAACTTTATTATCAGAATTCAAAGATAAATTTGCATTGGCCTTACTCGGGTTCAAAATGGTTTAAAACACAGAATGTGGCTGGACTTCTCAAAAGAAGCTCCCTACGTATCCCAAAAAGATGTAATCAGGCCAAAATGTAGTTCGGGCTCGGTTTTCACTCAGGTATTGGCACTCTCTTTTGTGATGCCCTCACTTTTGCTAAGGTCACCCTTTCGAATTTTCGGCCTTGCGAGCTGCTCTTACTTTTTACCTGAGTTGCCTTTTTGGTTTTCAATTCAGCGAGCTCTTATCTTTTCTTTATTTTTACCTCAAGGATAGTACTTTTTGAGTTGATCGAGATTAACTGAAGTAGAGAACACATTACCATCCAAATCCATAATAATGACTGCACCACCAGTCATGGTGGTTTTGATGAGAAATAGTCCGGACCAGTTTGGCTTGAACTTGCCTCTCGGGTTAAAGATAGGAGTTCTGATTTCCTTAAGAACCAAATCTCCTTCTCTAAGGTCACGGGTCTTGACCTTCTTATTGAATGCTCGAGCTATTCTCATTTGGTATCCCTGTACATAAAACATAGTTTGTAGCTTTTTTCATCAAACAAGAGCAATTATTCCATCCGGTTCCTCTGCCATTCTGCCTATAAAATACTGGCCTCGGCCACTACTCTTAGTGGAGGAAATTTCACTTCAATGGGAAGTACAACTTTCATCCCGTATACTAAAGAGTATGGCATAGCTCTCGTTGAAGTTCTGATTGACGTTCTGTATCCCCAAAGTGCAAATAGTAGATGTTCCGGCCAATCCTTATGTGAGTTGATTGCCTTTTGCAGGATTTTCTTGATGTTCTTGTTTGTTGCCTCAACTGCTCCATTAGTCTGCGGCCGATATGGTGAGGATTTGTGAGCCACTATTTGGTATTCTTCGAAAAGATCCAAGACCTCTGCTTAGAAATGTGGGCCATTATCTGAGATGGCCTCATGGGGGACTTCGTACCAGCAAATGATGTTCTATTTGATGAACTTAGCAACATGAGAGGCTTTCAATATTGAGTAGGAGGCTGCTTTCACCCACTTGGTAAAGTAGTCAATGGCCACCAAGATAAACTCGTGCCCATTTGACGCCTTCGGTGTTACCTTGCCGATCACATCGATGCCCCATACTGAAAATGACCATGGTGACGTCAGGTTGTATAGCTGAGATGGAGGAATGTGCATAAGGTTTGCATGAATCTGACACTTATGACATCTCCGCACGAACTGTATGCAGTCTGTCTCCATCGTCATCCAAAAGTATTCTTGTCGCAAGATCTTCTTAGCTAACATGTTTCCGCTCATGTGTGGCCCATAAACTCCCGCGTGGATCTCTTTCATCAATGCTTGGCCTTCTTTAGTGTTTACACACAACTTGTTGACCCCAGAATGCCCTCGTTTGTATAGTCTACCATTGTAAATGACAAATTGCGTGGATAATCGTCGTATTGCCTTTTTGTCCTTTTTGCTAGCAAACTTGAGGTATTCTCCTTTCTCTATGAAATTCTGAATATCAGAATACCATGGAAGGTCGTTAGTGCTTTCCTCTATAGTGGTTGTCACCTCGTATGCCAGCTTTGTCTTCTGTTCAATTATCAAAGGCCTCATTCGAACCCCGAATGGTATGTCAATCATGGATGCTAAGGTGGCCAGTGCGTCGGTGAACTTGTTCTACAATCTTGGCACGTGGGTAAATATCACTGATTCGATACATGGTATTAGTTTCTCTAGCTCTTGATGATAGAGAATTAAGGTTAAGTCCCCGGCCTTGCATTCTCCTCTCACTTATATAGATTGGGCACGCATTTCTTCAATTATAGGTTGGGCATGCATTTTTTCTTCTATTTTTATAAAAAGTTGTATTTCTTCGGGGATATCCCGTCGAACTTAAAATTGTCAAAAAGCGTATGAAATAAATCAGACAAAGCAGAGTAACCAAAAATCTCGTTCATTTCATTAAAAGTAGAGGAATTACTAACTCGAAGGCATAAACAGGGGGAGGTGCATCAACAGATGCGCCCTCGATTACAGACTCCAACTCAAACCCGGACTTAGGATAGACAATGTGTACATCAGAAGACTCAGTGGCCCAATTCTTCACCTCTTTTGCAGCTTCATCAACAATGAGCTTGGTGCAATCGGCTGGTGCGCTGAAGCCCATCTCGTTAAGCAGCCTTGATCAGTCACCTGCAGCTGGGCCATCTTCTTATTAAAAAGTATTCCCAAGTCGTTGCTGTCCAATCTGTCTGCCCAGTCTTCCTCTTGAACCTTCTTCTCCTTCTCTTCCCATTTCACTATCTCTTCTTCTTCTATATCGGACAACAGATGGCCAAAAAAGATCTCCGACCCCGACAGCTTTTGATTGGTTTCCTCGTTGACCTATGGCTTTGGAAAGCAGCAGTATGGGAAATCTTCTCCTTCTTTGACAAAATATCCATTGAAGGTTCCAGGATAATTGACCTTCCGTCCCTTCTTAAGCTCTTCCAAATCTTCCTCTGTTGGCTCATATCCAAGGCCAAAATGGTGCTAAGTTGGCAATACTTGAACGGGTTCTGGGATTCCCTACTGCTTACGCTTTAATCCCATACCAGGGAAAAAGGACATTTTCCTCATCATTGTTACTGCTCGCAGGTTGATATACCTTTCTTCTTCATTCATCAGCATCTGAACAGCCTGTGCTTCTTCAAATTGGAAACCACTAAGCAATACATCATCTTCACTATGCTGAACTTCCAACAGAGTTGTGCCCTCTCCTCCTCTCGGAGGATGAATGATATATTCTCCGTGAATAGTCAGGACTATCCCATTTCTTATCAGCTTCAGTTTCTGATGGAGAGTCAATGGTACAGCCTGGACACTTGGGTCATGCAACCAAGGTCTACCCAATAACAAGTTGAAAGACGCCAATACGTCTAGTACATGAAACTCGATCGACGTTTCCAAGGGCCCTACTGATATCGTAAATGACACCAGTCCTAGTACGTCCCTCCTTATGTTGTCATAAGCCCTGACTCCTTGATTGCTCGGTATGAAGTGCTCCGTCTTTAGTCCTAAACAGAGTGTTGTTCTGAGCGGACATACATTTAATGCAGACTTGTTGTTGATAAGGGCCACAGAGACCCAATTGTCCAGGCACTTAACAGTAATGTGCAGTGGTTTGTTATGATTCCTTCCCTCGGTCGGCAGATCTTTATCGAAAAAAGAAATGACTTTTGGTTCTACCGCCGGCAAAATAAGTCCAATCAGTTGTTCTTGGGTAGCAACTACTAAAACGCTGGCTTTATTCAGAACCTTTAGCACAGCTTGTCTGTGTTTATGCGAGGCCATCAGTAGCCCCCAAATGTTGATGTTAGCTTGCGTCTTCTTTAATTGCTTCAGCACCACATCATCATCTTCTTCATGTTCTTTTTTCTTCCCTTTTCCACTTGGTTGCCCTTTTTCCAGCTGGGCTGGCTTGAAATGTCGCCCACTTCTAGTCAGATGTTCTATCCCCTCCTTGGGATCTCATAATCCTGTTATTGTGTCACTGGTCTGTCGCATCTCGTTCACAAGCGGAGGGCTTTCGAATGCCCACAAATTGGCTAAATTCGTGATTGCCATTCTTCCTCTTCTCTCCTCATCGTCTTCCATGGCCCATGTATTATCAATTTCTTCCCATATATCCTCTTCGATAAAGTTCACCCGCTATTCCCGAGTGGCCCAAAAATTAGTCCATTCTGCTCTGCCAGACTTCAGCACAACTCTTACGAGCCAATAGAATTGCATTTCATCCACATAAACCTCTTTCTCAAAAAGCTGGGGAAGGGTAACGCCATCGAGCACATGATTAAACCCATATGGTCAAGCTGGGTAATCCAAAGGCTAATCATCTTCTTCGTTGCGCTCCTCTTCTTCCAGTTGAATAGCTGGGAATGCTGTCTGATACCACTCCCAAGAACCATCATTCCATTCCTCTATCCTGTCTCGACTGTCTCTAACCACGATAAATAAGCATGCTGTCTAATCCTCATTTACTGAAACATAAGGGCATGGTAGGTATGCTGAATAGATGTGTTGAATTGGGTCCTCTGATTCCCCCAGAGACATGTAATTTATCCTAGCTTGCCTGGTATGATTTTGCAACGGGTTAGTCGTTATGTTCGGTTTTGGAGTAGCGGATGGTGGCGGGATCACTTTGTTGTTAATGAGATTCTGGATCTCATGACGTAACCTGATACATTTATCAGTCAAATGTCCGTGATCTTGATGGAAGGTGCAGTATTGTGAAGCATTAAATCTTGGCGGTAGGGGATCAAGTACAAGCATGGGTTCAGCAGGTTTACCTCATTTGAGCGAGACACGAGGTTGGTGGTGGAAGTTTGGTTTTGGTTGTTTACAGGGAAGGTCTTCTTGGGTTTCTGGCTCAGTTCGGCTTTCTCAATATCCCTAGACTAGATTGCATCTTCTATCTGAACCCCGGCATCAAACAACTGCTCGAATATGGAGAATGGTTGCGTGATCAAATAACGCTTTAACAGGGACTGTAGATTCTTCACTACTATTCTCACTTGCTCTTTCTCTGAGGGCCAGTTTGTTATTTTGGCGGCCTTACCCCTCCATTGAGTTAAGAAATCAACAAAAGACTTCTGGCTCTCCTGTCGAGTCATTTCAAGGTCTCTAGTGGTGACATCTAGTTGGACATTGTAGCTATACTAGCTGATGAATGTTGTAGCTATGTCCTCCCAAGTCCTAGTCTTTTCTACATCGAGGGAGAGTAACTATTTCTGGACTACCCTAGAAAGAGATCGGTGAAAGAGCTGAGCCTTCAACTGGTCATCAATCCCATTAGCGATAAGGTACCAACATACATTTGGAGATGAATTCGGGGATCTCCGGTTCTGTCGAACTTCTCCTTATCCGACATTTTGAACTTTTTCGGTAGTTTAGAGTCTTGGAACAAACATAGTCCTCCCACATTTAGTATGTACTCTTCGATTCCTTTGGCCTTTCTAAGGACCTTCTCCATTTGCTCAATTTTCTCAACCAATGCAGATTCTCTAGATTGAGCTGTATTTTCTTCCTCAATTATCACCTGACGAGGGACCCGTGGTGATGGTGGAACAACTTGCGGTCCATCGGGGATCTGATTATCATTCCAAAAATCTTTCCTATTACCATTTGGGTCATCATGCTGTTCATTCGATATTGGCAAACAGGCTTGAATTACCTGAATCTGTGCCTGGCACTGACTCTGAGCCTGAGTTTGCTCCTCCACGGCCCTTTGTATTTCAGTAATAGCCCTCATCAGAGCTGTTAAGTTCACCTTGTTCTATGCCATTTCAGCGGATTGTTCGGATACCCTACAGAGTCTATCTGTCACTGATCTTTCCCAGGCACGTGCTGACTGTACTTTTTTGTCCCAATGGTAAATCCATAGAAAAACCTAGATCCCAAAAGGCAGAATAACCAGTATCAAACACCTCATAGACAAGCATTCTAACGACAGGTAGCAAATATCTCAAACACCCAAAATAGCAAATCATGAGCAGATAAACACGGAGACTGAAATAATGCCCCTACCGGGCACATACTGGCAGCATATCAATAGGACAACCCGGGATGATGACTAAGGAGAAGATTAACCAACTTCTAAAGGGAAGGTTTATCTAAACGGACGGCACTCCGGTAAGAAAATAGAATTTGATTGAGAGGACTGGTTTGACCTAAAATTTTAAGGACAAACGGGCAGCATAATGGTAAGGGGAAAGGACTATCTTTCACAGGTATGACAAGGGTAGCCTAAAACAAAGGTGGAGGAGAAACTAACAATCTAGGGAGAGCCCAAAAAAAAAAGAAAAAAAAACTATCCTAGAGGCTACAGAACGAAACATGGGCATAACCCCGACAAACTATGGTGTGGAAACCAAACATGGTGAAAAACAAAAGTCGGGTAAGAACCTGAAGGCCAAAAAACTAACATAATCAAAGGATAACGGAAAACTTAGGCCGAACCCGAAAAAGGAACTAGCTTAAACCCGAACAAAATAATCATAACAATACGCAGGTAAAACAAACAATTAATAAAAACATATAATCCTACTAGGGTTAGCAGCACCTAATGGGGGGTTCTAAGTTCACTATATGCAAAAGGCCGATTTTGGTTAATCGAATAGGGAACCTTCTGAATAAAGCCGGGTATATACCTTCCATGCCTGGAGTGGTGCAGGGTATGGTCAAACAGTACGTCTGAACTCTTTTACTGCACCTATGAAAGCGTACAGTCAGTAAGAGTTGCCTGCCTTCTCAACAATCCCCGAAACGGATGAACGTTCAAGGCATCGGGTCGACCAGGAAAGGGGGTTTGAAGAACAATGCATATGCATGCAAAAATGCAAATGAGAAATTCTTATTAAGAACCAGTGATGTTTTCAAGTCTAGCCCTCTTATTTGATTTTAAAAACCAGTCCCCAGCGAAGTCGGTAGAAAATACTGTGGCGTTGGAATTTATGGAGTTTAGGAAATGGTCAAAATAAGAAATTTCAAAGATGTTTAGAAAAATATTTTAGCATCTTGAAAACTAACTTTTGAAAACTCTATTTTTATTGAAAATAGAGTCGCCACTTAGTTTTTGGGAAAAACTAAGAAAAACAAAAACGGCTACTGATCTTGAGAACGTTTAACCAGAGAAAAGAGTTCGAGGGCTAAGGTACGAATCGAGGAATGTGTTAGGCACCTTGTTCGCCCAATCATAAGGTTGACCTCTACTAATCATCATTGGTTCTTTAATAGAATCTCTCAAATGCATACAAATAAAGAAAATAGAAGTAAAAAAAGAACATCCAAAATCAAATATGAAAAATATATAAAATATGTACATAGCACTCCAAATAAAATAAATATCAAAATAAAAATCCTAAATCCTATAGTATATAATTTCTAACTAAAGGTGTCACGCCCTCGCCTCTGAGGCGCGTGAACCTTACATGATAATTCAACTTTACAGAATAACCGAGGAAACTCCTTTTTATAAAATCCAATTTTATGATTAGAACCTCCTTTAAAGAAAATAAATTCCTTTTCAAAACTTCAAAAATATTCCGAGTATATTTCTTAAAAATTTTGGCAAAATTTCCTCTACTTTTTAGATTATCCCAAATTTCCTGTAAACCTGCCAAACTCAAACGATCATTTATACTCAGAGATCGCCTGGATCTCAAGTCCCAAAACACAATTAAAACTATTTACTCGCAGCAATCTCCATTTCATCTTATGTACACTCATTTACCAAATGAAAGTTCACAATATTCCAAAAACGTACATGCTTCTCAACCATATATTATACATCTAAAACTTAATTCATTCTTCACAATTATTATAGTCATCCATGAGATACTCTTCCTTTCATTATACATTTCAAAACATAAGTTTTATAAATGTCAACTCAAAATATCACTACATATGTATGATTCTCGTATTCTTTCAACAATTTCTAATACCTTTACAAATTATAACACAAACGATTTACAGTTTTTGAGTTACAAAACATAAACATCCTTTCCTTTATTTCAAAACTCAATCCGAGTCTATGATACTCATTTATGCCTTCTCCTGACCATCATGACCTGAAAAAGATTTTAATTCAACAAACGTGAGTCAAAGCTCGTAGGATAATGACTAAAAATGATGTAATGCGTGATATGTGAGGTGTGAATGACATGCTATAATGCAATCATAATCAAATCATGTTTATAACTCAGTTCTATTCGCCGTCTCTTCATTCTTTATTTACTTGATCTTTTCTATTTCTTATTAAATTATTTAACACATTTTTATTTATTCTACCATTGATTGAAGTTCTACGCTCACTCACCTTAAAGATTGACTCTTTTTTTCCATTCTATTTCATTCGTCTTACATTCTTTCAAATTATCTTTGTTCCTGTTTTCAATTCCATTCTCTTTGGTTCGTTATCCAACATTTAGAATTACATCTTTTATAAAAATTGATCCTTCTTCTTTTTATCTCCTCATTCTTATTAGGCTCATTATTCATTCCAATTCAATGGTTGACATTCTTTTCTTCTTGGACGTAAATTACAATTTCTCTTTATTCTTTCTTTAGTTCTCACTTTCTTTCTCATTTTTTCTTTAACAAGTTATCAAATACTAGCGCACGCATATCTATTATAAAACCATTAACTTTTCTTTCACTTCATTAATTCATTATCCACAATTACATTTCATTTCATCAATCCAATACTGAATCGACGTTGGGTGCAGCTTATAGAAATCCCTCCCTATTTCCCCAATAGGCTACGCAAAGCCATTGAATAATAGATAGCTCTATAACTCATAACGACAACTGCCTTTTTCGATTTCCCTGAGGAACACCGATGGGTAGGCAACCCATGCACACCTTTTCGGGGATTAACCCGATGGGTAGGGAACCCTACTTGCGCAAGTTTTCGGTCTTTCACCGCGGAGTTACTCAAGCCCAACTTATCACATCAACCATCCTCGACTCAATATTCAATTAATCATATCAACATTCATTAACAACTGGGAGATCATCTCCCCAATCCAATTTCACAACCACATAATATTCCTTCTTAATCACAATTGCTACATTATTCTGTTTTCGATCCGAAATTATCAATAAACACAATTATTGCATCTTTCTATTTCAGATTCCATATCATTAATTCTCAAATCAAGTATCACATTTTCTCATTTCAATAATATATAATCTAAAGTCTAAACATCCCAAAATTAACTCAATTTCCATGTTTATGGATCCATATATATATATATGTATATATATATATATATATATATGTATGTATCAACTATGAGAGGGAAAGTTTCAAACCCATGAATCATATCCATTTTTTTTAAAGTAACATAATTCAATAAAAACATATAAGGTTGGTTCTACATTCACCTATATGTTTCCAATTTTTTCATTATATCCCAAAGATGACAACCTTAATTTTCTCACCCATGAATTGAATTGATTATCATAAGGTTAACGCAACATAATCATATAAGCTAGAAATTTTACCAAGATTTTATCAAACCTGACTAATTCATACTTTGTCAAGTTATATAATTCAAACAACTTTACAAGTGTCTCAATTTCACATTCTATCAAATTTTTATACAACTGAATTAATAAATATGAAAACACACTAGGGTCTTGTCAAAGATATCAAACCCCTAAATTAAATTAACCCAAATTATCCTAATAATTAAATTATCTTGATGCCACAAACACAACTAAACCAACTTTAGTGTTCTTATATCAATTTTTCCATATCTTAGAATTTAATTGTGAACCCAATTCTAGATCCATAACTTACTAGTAAATAGCCCAAGTAACCCATTTGTTTTATCCATCTCTCTTAGTCCGTGTATTTATTGCTTAACTTGGATTTGTACACATTTTTCTCAAATCTTTACATTAAACCAAAAAAAAAAAACTCCTCTATAAACTTCTAAAATTTCAAGTTGGAAGCTCCAAACAACCACTAGGGGTTTCTATTTTATTTCTATCCTCAACTAATCCCAACCTCAATTCCACAAAACCAAACTCAATAGCCATGCATGAAATCATGCTTTTATCAAATTTGTCCAATCCTTGATTTAGCTATGGATTTAACTTTAAATCTATAAACTCCCAAGTCACAAGGTTTGACCAACTTGTTAGTTCCAATTTCATCATCCCACTCAACTGACATAGAATCAACTCCAAGTTTAATTAACTTTTATAAAATTCATACATCATAATCACCTAATGTTTGAATTTCTATCAAAATTTCCAATTTTTGAAATAAAATTCTACCTCAGACCATTGATTCACATTTATCAGGTACAAAGGTTAAACAAATACTCAACTGTCTCATTCCCAACTCTATGTGCAGTTCTTATATAATCGAGTTATGATTTTTGTCCAAATTTCATGACTCAACTATCCACTCGTCATACTCCATATTAAAAGATTTCAAATTCATTAATTATGTCAATTCTCATGTTATCCAAAACTTTACTACATACTTCAAACTAGGCTTTATATTTAAAAATCCTCAAACCTCTAAGTTAATCTATGAATTTAACTCCTAATCTAGTAAGCTATAAATTCAATTCTTAATCCATATCCTCAAGTTACAAGATTCTAGGATTCTCTAATTACTCCCATATCATAGTCTTATATTATTCTAATGTAATCGAATCAATCATCCATCATTGGAATTAGGGAACTTGACCACAATATATCCAATCTCTAAATTAATCTATGAATTTAGCTCGATTTTCCTGAATATCCAAATCACCAGGTTCAAGCAACCTATTTTATGCCCCAATTTCATCAACTTATCTCATTACCATAAACCCACATCAACCAAATCATGTTTACATATACTAAGTTTTCGAGTTTTCAAATTTAGCCAGCAATCTAACTGTAAGAACCCGGTTCTAAACCATAGGATTAGTGACAGTAAACCAATAGGATCTTATGTCATAATAAGATT
This sequence comes from Heliamphora exappendiculata, assembly GCA_034768845.1. NCBI lineage: Eukaryota > Viridiplantae > Streptophyta > Magnoliopsida > Ericales > Sarraceniaceae > Heliamphora > Heliamphora exappendiculata. The sequence goes on along the minus strand of JAOTRH010111451.1, from coordinate 552 downwards.
AAAATTTTAACATGATCAAAACCTAAGAATCAGACCCTGAGAATCAAAAATCCTAAAATAGAAAGAAAGTACTCTAATCTCAAAGATCATTAAGTTACCCTAAGAACACTTACTCAAAATCCTAAAGCGCTAAACTTAGAAATAAGTCTCTAAGCCGCAAACCTTCATAAGAAATACTGACCTGACCTCGTAACTTTTCAAGCCCAATAATCTATATGTATTGTTATAATACAGCAAAACCCGACTCTCAAATATAAAGAATAAGAAAATCAAACCCAAGTCCCAATGTAAAAAGAAAATTATACTCAAAGGCCTAAATCCCGTGACTTCTAATAATCACATTTCGACATCAAATTTTTAAGATAACTATACTTTCATTCTAAGACACTAAAATTCATAGTAAGTTATCAATGCCGTAAGAAGACACTTAAATTCTCATCTAGATTACACCTAAGAGTTCTTAAGACTCTTAGTATTAATAATTACGCACTAGTCCCTTACGCCTTTAAAATTTTATATAAGTCCCTAAGATATTTCTCACCCATAATTCTC
>JAOTRH010111440.1:0-15310 GCA_034768845.1 Heliamphora exappendiculata | reverse complement strand
CTAATTTAGGAACCTCTTTACCTTCTACAGTCTTAGTGGGAGTGAAGTTACCTTGCACGATTACCCTCCATGCTCTCTAACCCATGGTTTGAATGAATGTTCTCATTCTTTTCTTCCAAAAGGTGTAGTTAACACCACTGAAGATTAGAGGCCGTGTGGAGAACTAACCTTCTCCAAAGGGGATACACCAATATCTGCCATAGATCTTTTTCACAAAAACTTGTTAAGATTAATGTGATTAGCTATGATACCAATTGATAATAAGTGCGTGATCCCAAGAGGAGGGGTGAATTGGATTTTGAAAAATAAACGTTTAAGTATAAGAACCCAAGTACGCCTTTTAGTTCACTTACAAGAATTAATTCACAACTATATTTTTGGGTATGACTTCTTAGACTAAAACACAAGTATATTTGAAATGAACAAAAAGTTTTAAAAAGATTTAAGTACAAATAAGGATGCTAACTTTTAAAGTCATTTTTGAACAATGCAAATGTACTTCTCAATAGTTAAACCTTCTTGTTCACAAGATTTAATACTTGACTTAACAATAAAAGTGTAACTTTAAAGTTTAATGTTTTTCAATTATTAAGATACATGAATATTTTAATTTGACAATATTTCTTGCAAAGTAAAAAGAAAAGATTCAAAACTTTCTAGCAAACAAAAAAATTAAAGGATACAAGAAATAAAATATTCAAGTGCAAATGTAAGTTTAAAAAAAACTTTTCTAGTTTTATAGCTTTCAATTTTTATTTGCAAGTAGACTAGTTTCTTGATAGAAAAATAAAGTGCAATAATATTACTTGCGAAGTAAATGAATCAAATGATGAAATAGTGTGACGTAAAGAGAATCAAATTAAATAAAAGAAATAAGCAAGCAAGAAGATGAACACCGCGATTTTTGTAAGGTTCGACACTACGGTCTACGTCTTTGTCTCAAGCCAACCGCTATGAGAATTTCTTACTACCTCTATTTCAATAGGCGGAGGAGCCTCTCTTCTTAGTCTAGGCAGAGTAGCCTCTCTTGAGAATGTACCCTTCTCAAGTTAACCCAATCCTTGTAAGCGGATTAGCCTCTTTTGAGAAACGCCATGCTCAAATACAAATCAACAAGAGTAATATGAAAGTGTACAAAGAATGCTCATTGGATGAGCAAATGAGTACAAACAATGAAAGCTCTAAACTCACTTATCAAGAAATATATCAATGAAGCTCACAAAGAAATTTAATAATTTTTCTCACAAAGATATGAATGAAAAAGCTCAAGAATTTGAAGCATAAGAGAGTTGTATATGAGAGACTGATTGAGAGGCTTTTTGGTGAATAAAACAGGAGCTCAAGGGCTCTTTTTACATGCCTCAAAATATGACTAGCCGTTGGGTTAAAAAGGGTAGGTTCAAACTAGCCGCTTTCTAAAAAATTCAAATTTAAGTCTGCTCGATCGACTGATGAAACTAGTTCGGTCGACTGAACATGACTTCAGTCGACTGGACCTCATGGGTCAGTCAACTAAACTGCTTTAGGTCTGAAATTTCATTTTTGGCAGCCCAGTCAGTCGAATGGATCATTAAAAATTTAGATTTTATTTTTCGAAAAAATATTTTGATCACTTTTAGATTTGGAAAAATATTTTTATGATTTTTAGAATTCCTATGAGCTTCAAAAGAAATATTTACGAGGTAAAGTGAATGTACAAGAATCCTAACAAATAAAATTTTACAATATGTTCTTCAAGTGTTCAATATCTCAATTCTTTGCATTTGTTCCACAAAACTTGTTGCCAAAGAACTTGTTTTGAATTTATGCGTCATAGCTTCCACTGTGTATCTTAGATTGTGCTAAGCATATGTTTCCTGTTAAACAATCTCAATGTGCACAATTAGATACATAGATTTGTTATCATCAAAATCGATTTTTGAAGCCTTGTTAGGCCAATAGAGGGACCAATGTATGAAGGACCAGCCTCAGACGAGTTGAACAGCTCCTCCAGATCATCGTTGTCATCGTCTTTTCTGCTAGAAGTAGAAGATATGACTCAAGAATGGCTCCGGGCAGACGAAATAGAAACTTGAGTAGAGTGAGCTCGGGAAGAGGCATGGGACCCATGACCTCGTGCTAGGCCTGGGACTGGAACCTATGGTTATGCTAGGCCAGGGACTAGAGTTGGTGGCTGTTAAAAAGAGATAAAGAAAAGTACAAAATACAAAAAAGGATAAAGAGCTAAAGAAGACAGAAGATACACACTATGGCTACTAGGGCAAAAGCAATGTCGGCTACCCGAAGAGTGGCATCCTATTGACAAATCAGTGCTCTATGCCCCAACAACAGAAGCATTACACGATCCAACCACACTTGATTAACCTACAAGAAGAAGATGCAGTTCGAACAAACTAAACAAAGAAGGTAGCAAAAAGGGAAGGAAAAGAAAGTGTAAAGACAAACCTGAGTGATATCGGCTCTAAACTCTAGAGTTGGGGGAACCAAAATTGGAAGGGCAAATGGGTGGCTCACTTTGTAAGTAGGGATGTCCCATAAAATTTGTGGACCCACCACTCCCTCTACTCTAGCTACTCTAGCACCAGCAGCTCTAGCTCCACCTGTCTCTGCTCCTACTCCTGCTTCTACTCCCGAGGCCACTGCCGCCTCTTATGCTCTCCCCCTGTGACGCCCCAAATTTTGAAAACGTCAATACTTGTGAATTTAATATATTTTCTTTTTGAAAGAAAAAAAATACAAATACTAGTAAATAATCTTAAAGAAAAATTCATAAACTTCCAGTAGAAATACGGTTACAAGTTTTACATTCTTCCAAAACGAAATAACATTTCTAGCATAGATACAAAAATCTAAAGACAATTATCAAAGTGCACGAGTCTCGAGACCCTAACTCCATCTTCCTCCTGCAGTGACTGCTCTTCTCTGACTTGTTCATCTTGATCATCATCTTGAATCACACCGTCGTCTTCTGGTCCTATTGGGTTATCTGGCATTTAAAATGCCATGAGCTACAAAGCCCAATAGAAACAACCCGTACCCCACTATTCTAACAATTATATCATCATACAACAAATACAACTTATATCTTAATTGTTGAGCAAATCAGGCTAGGCATGGTATGAACAATAAATAAACTAACAACATAAGTTAAAAGCATGTTATATGATCATGATAATGAAAGATATATAACAAGAGATATTAAGATTTTCCATTCTCATCGAGAGAACATACCCAGATTATACTACATCTCCACAAGTGAGTACCTAATACCACGGTACGATTTGTGCTCCCATGCGTTATGCCTTCCACCACCCATCCCCGTTATCTATACGTTCCCGCCCTACTATTTGTATGCGGCTAAAGACGTTAGACCGATTCTTCAATCGCGTGCGAAAGGCCAGAAAATGTGTGAAACGACACAAGACAGCTCATAACACAATGGACCCTCCCTCGTCACCATACTCTTTAAATTTCTTTTTCCATAAACCCATGATTTGATGAAAAAATGCCATGACATGCTTAGTAGATATAAATACACAAGACACGGAATATGATGTTAATACTTGTTACCAAAACCTACGGCTATTCAACACTTAGTCGATCATCAAAAATGCTTAATTTCATCGACTTTAAACATATAAAATTTATTTTAAACATACAAATTATGGTCCTTGAGGAGTCATAAAGTCACAACCTACATGAATTGTAACTTAGGTAATCATCTAGCTAACAAGTGCGTAACAGTAAATAATCGTTTAGCTACTGTAATTAATTCATATAAAATAAACTACAGTGAATTAGATTATGATATTTGGTAGCTAACTAATTAAGTATGTTCTGAACACTTTTTCAGATTTAAGTATTTTCCCAAAATCTCCAAAAAAAACCCCTGTTTTATTGTTTTAAAACTGCGTCTAATTTGGATCTAATCCACAGTTTGGATTGAACAGTCCACTTCGTTTAAAAAAAAAGAAAAATGACTTCTAGACTTAAGTACTAATTCTAAAATTTTATATGGTGATAGATACATATATTAAGAGGTCCTGGAACTTGATCTTGCTCAAAAATTTATTATACATTATTTATTAGAAAAATAATATTTTTGAGTGTTCAGATTTGACACTCTTTAGTAAAAACGTTGTATCTTATTTATTTTAAATAATTTCTGTGTGATTCCAGTTTTATTAGAATTCTAACACATATATCTAACTTTATATACCAATTTCACTCAAAATGGATCTCTGTACAAAAAATGGTATTCAAACAAAGTGGATGGTTCAAAATGACTTTCGGGACCATATTTGAATTCGAAAATTTAAAAATTTATAGAAAAATAATTTGACTTCAAGAAAAATTATACGTATCAAGGACTCATCCTAAAAGTTTTAGTAAAATTTGTAGAGGTCCTAGTCAGGTCTAGCTATGTTTAATAAAATGATTATTTTTGGCTCTTTAAGGAGAAAAAAAAACTAGATGACATCAAATATCTTGTCCTTTTTATTCAACATTTCAACATGCAGGATAAGATTTTAGTTGTAGAATGATATAAAAGAAAAATAAAGAAGTAAGGGATTACATTCCTACCTTAAAGTTGTTGGACGAAAGGACAAAGATGTGAGAATGTGATTCGATCTTCTCAAGTATGGTCTCCGACACTCATAATTTTTGTCTATGTGTTCTTCCTTTTTTCCTCTCCCTCTCCCCCTTTCTTACTTAATATATTTTGAGAGAGAAAAATGCAGATGTATTTTTGAAAGTGGTTAAAACTTGCATATATATATATATATATATATATATATACATAATAGTGGAAGAGTACATGGATCTTGTGTACCCTAGATTAATGTATCTAGTGTATTTAATATATCTTGTTAATTATAAATGTATCTAATGTATAATGTCATGTATTTAGTGTACCTAACGTATCTTGTTAATTATAAATGCATCTAATGTATAATGTATCTTTTCAATTAAATCCTAAGTGTATAATGTATCTTGTAAGTGTATAATGTATATATAATGTATCTAATGTATAATATAATCCTAATGTATAATGTATAATGTATATAAATTTTAATTCTAATGTATAATGTATCTATACATTGATATTGTATCTTGTTGCGTATATATACATATATATATATATATACATTTTACTTTTAGATGATTATTGTCAAAAAAAAATGATTAGTGTACACTAAAAGTTTAAAACAATCAGGTTATTACATATTTTCTCTTTTTACAAAGTATCACGTTTAAGATAATTTTTCACAAAATTGAATATCTAGAAAAAATGTGAGAATTAATTTAAAATTTTGAATTAATTAAATAAAAAAAAATATTTAATCAAAATAAATTATTATTTTTTGAAAAATATGAAATAAAAAATAAAATAAATAAATACCTCTAATCAATACTTTAGTTGAGAAGCTAACGAAAAAATTATGCATTTATTAAATTTTATTTGTGACGTATTTAAACACGAAAAGATGGTTTAGCGAATCGAAATCTTTGAAATTGTGTACGTGGAAATATGTTTAATTCTTTCAGATCGTGTGATTTTTGAAATCAATAAATTTATTTTAATTAAATAAATTTTTATAACCCTAAATTTTTTTTAAAAAATCTATGTGGAAGAAAAAATTTATTGACAGCTAAATCACGCGGTATCCATCACCAATTTGTAGGTGATGCAATTAAACTCTGCGTGTTAGCAGTAATGCCATCCTCCCCATCGAACAGATTAATTGCGGTATTACCAGTACAAATCTCCTTTAGGGATAATTCTGGATAATTGTTAGTGTGGATCATTTCTCCTTCCAAAGGGTTTATTGTGAAGTGATTGATTTGGGATTAGGTGATGGCTAACACTTAGCTGTATATAATAGTATTCTCTCTATTTGAGTAACTGATATTATATACTGGATGACAAATGATCAAAATAAAACCCGTGCATCGGAAGTTAATTTAGAAGACTACCTTTTTCCTGGTCGAATCTTTAACTACGATTTGAATCCGAGTTGAAGCTCCTGTCAAATCTTCTACTGTATTTCCTTAGGCAATTCCTAGATACAGTGTGGGCTATAATCCTTTGAAGAACTCGTACCGACAGAACTAAGACAACTTTAGTCTTAGAAGACAAGTTATGAAACTAGTTCAATCAACCCTCATATTTATAGGGTTACAACAGGGACCTGGGGAATAATTATGAGTAAGACTTTCAGTGGAATACAAACACGTATCAACGGTTTGTGCAATTAAGAAAATCTCATAGCGGTATCTGCATTTATGGAAAACGAGCAGCGATTTTTACAATTTTTATAAAATACTAAATTACAGTTTACACCACTAAAGAACTATAATTGCACTCTGACCCATAATCTCAAGACCATATAGCATTGAGCTTATGTTATTAAATGCTTACCATTTCTCCCATTTAAGATTCTCGATACCCGCCAATTAAATTTAATTACTGATAATTTAATTTAATTGGCATCTTCTTATTCCTTAAGCTCTTCCACTTAACTTATTTGACTGTCGGAAAATTAAATCCACCTGTAGGGTTTGGCCTGGTCAAAACTTATAAGCTTTCTTAAGGCGGTATCGTCAATCCCAATCTTTTGGGACGTGAATTCTGTCAATAATTAATATTCGCCATATAAATAATACCGCTATCGAACTCACCAGGAATATAGACCCATATAAGATCGCACCTTCTAATGAATCAAAATAATAAATAATAAATATACGCAAATCAATAATTATTTCAAGATTAAGAGGATAAGAACTATTCATAATAACCTTAGAGTGTGAATTAATTTATATAGTCAGTATAAAATTAATTATCCTAAATGACCTGTTCAATACACACAAAGTGTACTGGTACAGAAAGTTGGAACAATAGACGACGCTATTATCTGTTCCCCGTAACTGAGATAGGACTACTAAAATTATGTGCCACAGTTGTACCGATGGTATGTCCTTTTTCATCTAAATTGTTAGCATAAAACTTATATTTTGTAAGAACCTAAAATCTTATCTTCTGTGTGTAAACTGTACTCTACACACCAGATTAAATACTATACAGAATATTGAACATCCATGCATAATATTAAGAAATGACATGCATACATTGCTTATAAAGATTTTTATAAAATAGAAAATTAATTTTATTAAAATAAAATTAAATACAAAAAATATGATTTTAAATATATCAACCATAATAATCTTCCACTTCTACTCAAAACCATGCTGCCATACATCTGACTTCCATGCCCTCTACATGACTATCAAAAGTCTTAGCCGATAAACTCTTTGTAAATGATCTGCAAGGTTGTCTCCTGATGTAAGCTCTATGTCTGACTAAAAATCTAAGTCTGTGTACCATAAAGGTACTAGACTGTCTTCTTAGTAAATCAACATATAATTCTTTGTTCTTTTCAACTACTTGATTATATATTCTTTACCGCAGTCCAATACTCCTGTCCTAAATTAGATTGATATCTGTTAACCATGCCAACAGCAAAGCAGATGTCAAGTCTAGTATAAAGCATAGCATACATGAGGCTTCCTACTATCGAAGCATAAGGAATTATCTTCATCTTCTCTATCTCATCAGGTGTCTTAGGATACTGATCATTGGATAGAGGGATTCCATGCCTTAAAGGGAGAAACCCTCTCTTAGAATCCTATGCTAAAATGAGCAGGAATATCATCGATATATTTTTCTTGTAATAAGCCCAACATTCTTCGTTTTCGATCTCGCACAAGCTTGATCTCAAGGATGTGACTGGCTTCTCCCAAGTCTTTCATATTGAACTGCCCAGATAATCATACTTTAATCGTAGATAATGCCCCCACATCATTTTCGATGAGCAAGATATCGTCTACATAAAGTACTAGAAAGATCATCACGATTCCGTCACGCTTTTTATACACACATGACTCGTCTGGACTTTGATCAAAATTATAAGACTTAATAGCTTGATCAAACCGAGTGTTTCAAGATCTCGATGCCTGCTTAAGTCTATAAATAGATCTCTTAAGCTTACACAACATGTGTTCCTAGCCCTTTACAATGAATTCGTCTGGTTGTATCATATAGATACACTCATCAAGACTTCTGTTAAGGAAAGTTGTCTTGACGTCCATTTGCCTGATTTTGTAATCGAAATGAGCGGCAATGGATAATAGAATCCAGATAGACTTAAGCATGACTACCGACGAAAAGGTTTCCTCATAATCTATCCCTTCTTTCTGAGTGAACCCTTTACCAACAAGCCTAGCTTTGAAGGTTTTAACTGTGAGACCCGGACCTGTCTCTTTTTGAGACTTATATATATATGACGTATTTTGCATTTATATATATGTCCATGATGTATGATTTATTCGTTTTGATGCATATTTTTGTTTATCTGAGCATGCGGGGTCGTTTCCCAGGGTTGTAGGGAGTTGCTGTGCGAATTTAAAAAAAAACATATTTTTGAGATATTTCGCCTATATCTTTCCTTAGATATTTTCATCAAAATATCTCCTCCTCTCTTTCTTTAGCTTTAAACTCACCAAACGCTCTGCTTTCTCTCTAACTTCTCAGGGGCTCGGAGCTTAGTTTTTGATAAATCAACTGTTGATCCTTAGTATCGGCATCGAGGTCTACGCATCCATTCAGTCAGAATTTGATTTCGGTGAAGCTCAATTTTGCACGTAGATCGAGACATTGAGTTTTGAACTCGCCGAGGTAGGATCCTAGACTATATAACTGTTAGAGGGTATTATGTGTAATCCTACATGTTTCTACCATTTAAAAATGCATGAAAAGTAATTTATGCTTCAAATTCGATTTTGGGTTAAAACTATTTTTCGGCATTTGGTTGGATGAAAACGGTGTTGGATGTTATTTTTGAGACTTATGGTGAAAGGTTTGGACATGTGTGAGTCCATGGGTGTTTGGTGGAAGCTTCGAGGCTTCGTTTTTGGTTTGATTAGGCTGATCCGTAGCTCAAAAATAAATCTGGGGAAGTTCAGTCGACTAGACCTTGATGGTCAGTCGACTAGATCATGCTTTTGGGAGTTCAGTCCACTGGACCAAGGGGGTCAGTCGACTAAAATTGCTTCTATTTTGAAACTCCTTTTCCAGTGAGTTTTTCAGTCGACTGTGGGTTTGGGACAGTTGACTGGGGTCCTGTGTGGGTTGTTGGTGTAATTTTGGTGGTTCGGTGGTTCGGTTGTTGGGTTTTGGCTTCCCTCACTTTCCTCAAATGGTTATAAAGGCGATGGATTTGTGAGATCTCGCTTTTTGGATGTCGATTTTAAAGGAGTGTGGTTTAAAATAGAGTTTTTACGAAAACTTTAGGAAAACGTGTTTTATTGAAGGTCTAGAGCTAGCCCTTGGGGTTGAGTCTCAGCTTCTAAAACATTTTGGGTGAAAATACGTTTTTACATATGTTGTTGATCTCCATGGTTCATGGATGGGATCACTTTTTGTACATGTTTTGTATATCTGTTTGTTGGTTGGTTTGAAATGTTTATCCATAGATGTACCGTGGCAGTGGGTGTTGTTGAGTTGGGATTTCATTGCTCCTCGATGTAAGTCCAGAAATGTGCGCAGCGTAGGTTCTCTATACCTTCGGTTACTCCCCGTAAATTGAGTGATTGGGTGCTTTGGACCCTCAGACTCAGGTCCCATAAATTAAGCAGTAGGTGCTCTGTACCTTCGGGTTGAATCCCGTAAATTGAGTGGTTAGTGGGTGCTCTGGACCCTCAGGCGTGACCTGTAAATTGAGCAGTTACGTTGTTGTGACTCCGTATAGAACTTGTCATTAGCAAGCCTGTGGGCCTAGGGTAATGGACGAGAGTCTATAGTTGTTGCCTTTGTCTTGAGTTGACAGAGTCGGTACATAAGATTACATTTTATCGTGTCTCCTGGGCTGCGTGTCCCGAGTGGAGAATTCTGTGTTTTACTGCTTTTCTTTAACTATGGCATGGTATCTGTCAGGTTATATGCATAGTTTCAAGGATGAGAAACTTATAATTTTTTAGAGGAAAACCTGTTTCGAGCTTTTTCGGTCGAGTTCGCTTTCACCATATGATTGCATGACCTGTATTACAGTTTACAGTCTATTTTCTATTGGGCTTCGACTCACGGTGTGAGATTTTTTTTGCTGTAAAACCTTTTTTAGGTGAGTATGTGGAGTTGACCTAGTTAGAGAGGTGATGGAAGACTTGCTGTAGTTTTTCCTTTTTGAGACATGTACTTTTGCATGTGACGCCTTTTTGGGCTGGTTTTGTATGCCTTTGGGTGATATGATTATTCATGTATGAGAATGCATGTTACAGTTTTATGAGAGTTGAACTTGGGAAATCTGTTATCCAAATGTTGTATTTTGAATTGTAACTTTGAAAACCTATTTTTCTTAAATGGGTGTTTTGATGGGCTTTCACGTGACCCTGGTGTTTGGGGCGTGACAATTTGGTATCAGACCTCTGGGATTAAATACCTATAAGCCATAGGAAAGAGGGTACATCACCTTATGAGGATGTATGTGTGCTTGATTGCATGTGTTACAGCGTTTTCCTAACATCAGCATGATAGCTTGTGGTGTATACGTGTGTATGGAGGTTGGGTCTTAGGATTGATTATTCTTGCTTTCGCGCATTTGAATTAACGTACTTGGGAGCCATGCTAGAGATGCATTTTGCGGACGTGATTTCTAGCAAGAAATCTAAGTAGGTGGTTCAGAGTGATGAGTCTTTCTTGTTAGTTCTCCTCGGTATGTGAGATGTGATGACATGATATTACGTGGCTATGTGTTAGCATGCTTATCTGTCTTTTACATTAGCAATAACATGTTGTAGGAAGCTTACCCTGTTATCTTGCTTTCGTATAGAGTCATGTCTACACGGGGTGGACGAGGCCGTGGTTTTGGCCGAAGGGACGTTCTAGTCCTAGATGCTGGGGATGCTAATGCACCCCAAGGACCTGTTGTTGAGGGAGATTAGTTGCGTGAGATGGTCGGCTCCATCCGACAACTGGCTGAGGCCACTAGGGGCAGGGAGAGTATACCGAAACCGAGGGCGATGGTTGCGATGCGTGAGTTTCGTCGTCTGGACCCTCCAACCTTTTTTGGGGAGCCCAATTCCACCGTGGCCACCGAGTGGCTGGAGCTAGTTACCAGGATCCTAGATTCACTTCATATAGAGGAAGATGATCTGATGGTCACTTGCGCTACCTTCCAGCTGAGGGGAAGCGCTCACATGAGATGGAAGTTCTCCAAGACTACAGTGGCAAGTACATGGGAGGCATTCATGAAGGTATTTCTAGAGAAATACTTTCCAGCGTCACTGAGGGATCGCTACAGAGAGGATTTCCTATTTCTGACTCAGGGGAGCATGTCAGTTGTTGAGTATGAGGCTGAGTTTACCAGCTTATCCCAGTTTGCACAGGAGATCATATCTACTGATGAGTTCAAGGTGAACAGATTTAAGAGGGGTTTGAGGCCCGCTATTAGGGACATAGTGGCGGCATTTCAAATGCAGGTCTACACTGAGTTAGTACAGATAGCCATAAAGGTGGAAGAAACCTTGAGCGAGACGCGCAGAGATAGGGACAGTAAGGGTCAGCCAGGAGGGGGACGCGCACAGGATCAGTTGCGCAGGGAGAACAAGCGCCGACGGACATCTAGTTCGAGCTCTCATCTGGCAGGGTCATATCCGCCATAGTCTTCTGCATCCACACATTTCGTAGTCTCAATGGGACGATCAGATCAGAGGAGGCTTTGTCATAGATGCCAGAGGCCAGGGCATCGTGAGGCAAAGTGCCAGAGTGCAGCGCCTGTTTAGGCACAGTCACAGTCGCAGGCTCAGGGAAGAGGGCAAATGGTTTGTTTTGAGTGTGGCTAATCAGGGCACATCCGTAGGGATTGCCCCGGATGGGGGAGCACAGCTGGAGCTTCTGTTACTCCATCTGCTCAGGGACGTCAGCCATCCAGATTTGCAGAAGGGGGCGCTTCAGTGCAGTCAGGAAGATAGTCTACAGTTCAGGACCACAGTGCACCAGCCAGAGCTTATGTTCTAGCAGATCCCGATTCATCCAGAGCACCAGTCGTGCCCTCTGCTGCTACTACCACCTCCATGATCAGAGGTACTCTTCTAGTCTTTAGATCATGGGGCAGTGTTCTCATAGACACGGGAGCATCACATTCATTCATATCATTTGCTTTTGCATTATGGGTGATCGGGACGAGGGTTTGAGGTCTATGCCCGGTGTTGTGCAGAACCAGGGTAACCTGGTTTCCCTCTTTATAGCTCTAACGTTGGATGATGGAGCTGGGACTCGAGGAGAGTTTCCTCCGGTGGTCTGCAACTATCCATACGTCTTCCCTGATGATCTGTATGAGTTGCCACCGAGCCGTGAGGTAGAGTTCTCTATTGAGTTGATTCCCGAGACTGCTCCTATATCTATACCGTCTTATCGATTTGCACCCGCTGAGCTGCGTGAGCTCAAGGTACAGCTTCAGGAGCTACTGGAGAGGGGGTTTATATGCCCAAGTACTTCACCGTGGGAAGCTCCTGCACTTTTTGCCAAGAAGAAGGATGGATCCATACGTTTGTTCATCGACTACCGAAAGCTGAATCATGTGACAGTGAAGAACAAGTATCCTATGCCAAGGATAGATGATTTATTTGATCAGTTAAAGGGGTCAAGTTGCTTTTCAAAGATAGATCTGAGATCAGGATATCACCAGTTGCGGATTAGGGACGAGGACATAGCGAAGACCACCTTTTGAACTCGCTATGGTCACTATGAGTTTCTGGTTATGCCGTTCGGTCTGACGAACGCACTAGCGACGTTTATGGGTTTGATGAACCGGATCTTCCATCCTCATCTAGACAGTTTTGTAGTGGTGTTTATGGATAATATTCTCATCTACTCACCCACTAAAGAGGCGCACAAGGACCATATGCGTATTGTTTTGCAGACTTTGAGAGAGCACCGCTTGTACACTAAGTACGATAAGTGTGAGTTCTAGATGTCTGAGGTGAGATTTCTTAGACACGTAGTGTCGACAGACGAGGTAGCTGTGGATTCGTCGAAGACAGAAGCTGTGACAGGTTGGGAGCGACCGAAGAACGTCTTTGAGATTCGTAGTTTTTTGGGCTTGGCAAGGTATTATCGGCGATTTGTGAAAGACTTTGCGAGACTTGCTGCACTGATGACGCGTCTGACTCGAAAGGGAGTTGTGTTTGTGTGGAGTGAGTCCTGTGAGTCAGCATTATAGGGACTGAAGACGAGGTTGACTAGCGCACCAGTGTTGGTTATCCCAGACCAAGGCTTGGGGTATACAGTGTATTGTGATGCATCACACTACGGTTTGGGTTATGTGTTGATGCAGGAAGGAAAGGTGGTGGCCTATGGTTCTCGGCAGCAGAAGATCCGTAAGAAGAACTACCCGACACACGATCTAGAGTCATTAGAGGATTATGATTTTGACTTGCAGTATCACCCAGGGAAGGCCAACGTTGTAGCTGACGCTCTTAGCAGAAGATCTCATGGCTCGTTAGCTTCTGTTGCGATATGGGAATGGGGCATGCTTGGAGAGATTGGGGAGTTTCATGTATGCCTTGGGGAGACAGCAACAGGGGCCACCTTATTTTCAGTAGTTTTACGACTAGCATTGATTGCACGAGTGTTAGAGATCCAGCAGATGGACCAGGAAGCTAAGATGATACGAGATTGTGTTGCTAGTGGAGAGGATATAGTAAGATGGGTTTGGGTTTAAACCAGATTCGGAGAATAGCCAGGAGGTTGTTTGTGCCAGAGTCATGCTGAGCTAATCTTCTACATGAGTGTCATCATTCACGCCTTGCAGTGTATCCTGGAGGCACGAAGATGTACCATGACTTACGACGTCAGTTTTATTGGACAGGGATGAAGAAGGATGTGCTTTAGTTTGTTTCTTGGTGTCTTACCTGTCAGAAGGTAAAGGTGGAGCACAAGAAATTGGGAGGATTGTTACAGCCGTTACCGGTATCTGAATGGAAGTGGAAGAATAACACGATGGACTTTGTGTTAAGACTTTCTCGATCACCTAAGGGACACGACGGTGTCTGGGTTGTGGTCGATAGGTTGACGAAGTCTGCACACTTCCTCCCCATCCGTGTGAAGGAGTTGGTGGATTGACTGAGTCGTTTGTATGCTAGACAGATAGTCCAGTTGCATGGAGTGCCAGTGTCTATTGTTTCTGATCGAGACCCCGCGCTTCACGTCACGCTTTTGGCAGAGTCTTCAGGAGGATTTGGGGATGAACTTGATGTTCAGTACTACTTTTCACCCCCAGACGGATGGTCAGTCTGAGAGGACTATATAGATTCTTGAGGACATGTTGAGGGCATGTATACTTGATTTCAAAGGTTCATGGGAGGATCATTTTCTGTTAGTAGAGTTTGCATACAACAACAGCTATCAGTCCAGTATTGGGATGGCACCGTATGAGGCTTTGTATGGTAGACCGTGTAGGTCTCCAGTGTGTTGGACAGATGTGGGAGAGGCCATAGTTTTGGGACTAAACCTGGTGCAGGAGACGACAGAGAAGATTATCGTGATTCGCCAGCGTCTATAGACAGTGTAGAGTCGCCAGAAGAGTTATGCAGACTAGAGGAGAAGACCTTTAGAGTTTGCAGTGGGAGATCACGTGTTCCTGAATGTCTCACCTCGTAGAGGTTTGATGAGGTTTGGTCGTAGTGGGAAGCTATCACCGCGCTTCATTGAACCTTTTGAGATTCTCGACAGGATTGGGGAGCTTACCATCTGGCTTTTTCACCTTAGTTGGCATATGTGCATAACGTGTTTCACATTTCTATGCTTCAGAGGTATGAGCCTGATCCGTCACATGTGTTAGATTGGGATGAACTACGGGTGGATGAGGATACCACTTATGAGGAGCGTCCGATAAAGATTCTTGACACGAAGGAGCAAGTGTTGCGAGGCAGAACCATTGCTTATGTCAAGGTCTTATGGCTTCATCACGGGGTTGAAGATGCTACATGGGAGCTAAAATCGGGGATGCATGGTAGATATCCGAAGCTTTTTCCTTTATAACCCCGTAGCGAATTTCGGGGGTAAAATTTCTTGAGGGGAAAAAGTTATGAGACTCGAACCCGTCTTTTTTTGAGACTTACATATATATGATGTGTTTTGCATATATATATCCCTAATGTATGATTTATTCGTTTTGATGCATGTTTTTGTTTATCTAAGCATGTGGGGTCGGTTCCCGGGGTTATAGGGAGGTACTGTGTGAATTTCAAAATA
>JAOTRH010111429.1:0-15311 GCA_034768845.1 Heliamphora exappendiculata | reverse complement strand
CGTAGCCGATCCTTGGTGGTGTTCCAGAGATCGTGGAGCCGTTTTATCCTAGGAGAGTGACGCCGGTGGAATACCTACAACACTCTCGGTAGGCGGCGAATCATTCTTAAGAAAACTGCGATTGTAGGACTCGGTTTGTAAATAAAGATGTATTTTCTGGATCCCCGAGCATGTATTTTATTTTGGCGTTGGTTATTCTCCCAACACCGCCTAGGTCCCTCAACTTTTTGTTAAAATTTAGGGCTTCATCTAAATTTAAATTCAATATGAATATGCTAAAAAGAATCTTGATGTTGATGTTCTTGGATGTATTGCTGGCGGTAGTTATTATGATTTGTATGTGTGTAGTCTTAAGTTTAAGTTCTTCTATTATTTTTAATTTATATTTTGAAATTACACAATTTCAATGTTATTCTACACTATCAAGAATTTTAATTATTTAAAATGCAAAATAATATAAATAGAATATAAAAAAATCAAAAAATTACGATTAAAATATACTTAAATCATAACTTTCTAATCCTGAAGTGTTATTTCTATTTTTGCCTATTATAGTCAAGTACAAATTATTGAATAAAAAAATATTTTATTGTTAAAAAAACTTATAATATATAAACTAAAAGGTTGATATATGAGTGGTACTATGTTGTATTTTTTTTTTGTAAATTTAATTTTTTTAAAATATAACTACAAATATATTTTGTCTACTTAAATTTTTATAATTAATTTTTAAAATTATTTAAAACTTATTAGGACCCTAGATCGCAAATTTGCTTTAGCCACAAAATTTTCAAGACCCACCCTGATACATATAACCTTTTTTTTCTTAAAAAAAAGAGTTAAAAAATGTTAATTAGTAGCTTTTTAGAAAGGTTAAACAGTGCAGTTTAAAAATAAATTTTTTTTTCTGTAAAAACATAACTTTTAAGAGAAACCAAACAGGGCTATACATAAATGAAAAATTTTTAAAAAAAAGAAAAAAAAACTATTTTTCTTAATTTAGAATAGATAACTACAAGTAAAAAATTATAAACCAGTATTTAAATTTTTTATTAAATTATAAGTTAAAATTAAAAAATAATTTCGAACAAATACCATTATTTTAGTCTCTCTCAAACTTCGAGTAGAAAATAAAAGAAAGAAAAAGAAAACTAAAAAAACGCACGAGTTGGGAAACAGTAACCATGAATCTGAATATCATCACAATGCTCACTTTTCCAATGCTAACATTTGTCTTTTATGCAAGTACGAATCGGTGATGACGCGTAAATTATTGATCTTTTGAGTTACGAGGCAAAGATGTGTGATAATAGACAAATTATATGGTTTTTTAGAAATATTAAGTCCATAATTTTATATTATATTTTTAATAAATAAAAATATTTAATATATATTAAAAAAGTTATTTTTACTTTTTACTTGATTAATAAATGTAGACTAATATTATTTAAATTTGAGTATTTTCTCATTAGATGAGAGTAAATAATATTCTTTAATACTTTAATACTTTTAAATAATTACTCGGAGCGACTGTTGGTTATCACATAAATAAGACCACACGGTCTCTTAAGTTTTTGAAAAGCAATTCAATTAATTAAATTTGTCACACTTAATAATAGACCTCACGTAATTGTCTAACTATTAAATAATTTGAGATACTATTTAACTTTGTTAAGTAATTATTTAATAATTATAAATAATCATATGTCATTGTACTCCCGTACACTTTGTCCAAGTAATATTCTGAGAATATATATATATATATACTCAATAATTTTCCCACTTGTCCCATGGAGAGCGAATATTTTTTCCGTGATAAGAGGGTACGTACGGTGACCAACAATTAAGGAAGGAAAGTGCACTGAAATTTCCTCCTATCCAACAAAAGTTGGAGGAAGATCAATGCTCCCTTTGCTTTCACCCTCACATCCTATACCATTTTGAATTAATTAGTGGCTACAAAACAAAAACAAAAAAAATTCCCCCTTGTGAAATGTCCAAGGCCATTTATACAAATAATAAGAATGTACGTAATTAAAAACGAAACTATTCAAGGACAAAATATAAATGGTCTTCGACATTTCACAAATGAATTTTTTATTTAGTGTTTGTATAGTTATCACACAAGAATGTACGTAATTAAAAATAACTTATTTATATCTATATGTGAGAGAAATAATCTATTATAACTGAAGAATATATAATTATGAGATCAAAAATACATCAAAACTCAATAATTATAACACGGGCCTTGAAAATAATCCTATTTACCTATTTAAGAGTTACTCTGGTGCCTAGAGACGAAACTATTCAAGGACCATAGGGGGCCTAGGCTCCCATTTGAGAACTTTGAAACATATTTTCTAAATGTCTTTCTAGAGACACTATACACACTATAATTTTTGAAATTTAAAAAATGCTTAATTATATGTTAGATAAAAACTTAGAATAAAGAAAAAAAATAGAGTGTAATAAGAGGCTTCTCATTTTTCATTCAACAATATTCACACACAATTAAGGATCATAAGCGCAGAAAATCAAAAATACTTTCTCACTAACAATTCCACTCTCTACCGCCGCACCCAACGTCCCACCCCTCACGCCGCTGACCAACCGCCGACCTCGCCGCCGCCGGCCACCTCCCTCGCTTCGCCTCCCCTTCTCTCCTCCGACGCCGCAACTGCTGTAGCCACCGCCGCCCTCCTCCAAGCCGCATCTCCTCCGCCCTCATAAGAACGGTCAGATCCTGTTCACAGCCGCCCTCGCTATCACCGTCACGCCCATCGTCGCCGTGCCATTCTCTAGATCTGTTGCGGTCTAGTTCAGATCCTAACTGGTTCAGATCTGGGTGGTCACCACGTAACCAAAAGCCATCGTCTACCGTTCTGTCGCCGTCGTTCCGTTGCCGTCGCTCTGCCTCCGCGCCAACACTAGATCTGTTCAGCTATGACAGAAACCCTAGCTTTCTTCAAACTGTTCTGCTGAAGAACATCATCGTCTCCATGATTAATAGAGAGATCGTCTTTGTTCGCCGCTGCTGGTTGGCCGCCGCCGCTCGCTTCTAAGTGCTCATCGCGACGTCGCCGCTGCTCCGCCTGCTCGCTAGTTGTCGCCGCAACGCAGCCGCTTCTTTTCTCTCTGCCTCTGGCTGAAGCATCTGCTGCTTCTCATTTCTCACCAAGGGGTTTAGGAAGAATCTGACCCTACAAGTCACAAGTTCAGTGACCACCAGATCCAACCGTGTTCGACCAAATCGTCATCATCGTGGCTTCCTCTGGCTCTACAAGTTTCTTATCTTCTTCTCTCCTTTCCCTCTTCTATCATTTGGTGCCTTCCTTTCCTATCTATGCCGTGTGTTTGAATATGGGGGTCTCTAAATTCGGCTGAAGTTGAAAGCTCGATTTGATTTGGGTGAGGGGTGGAGTTTTAGGGTTTTGAGCGTGGCTTTGTTTTGGAATTGTAAATGGGGATAAAATGTAGAATGTATAGAGTATTTGCTGATTGTGAGGTGAAATTTTGAGGGTTGTTGCGGCTAATTGTGTTAGTTTTTTGAGCGAGAGAAAGAAAAGTATACTGAGAAAGGAAAAGGGAAACATATAGAGCGGTCCACAATAACTTTAAGGGTTTCGATAAGCAAATGATCGTATAGAGTTTAGCAGAGAAAAAGTCATCATGTCAAAGGCAGTCGAAGGATCAGCCAAGGGGAAGATTCGAGTTTATACAATTTTTGTAGATAACTTGCCTCATGATATGTATAATGGTTAGATGAGAGGTATTTTTGAGAAGTGTGGACGAGTAGTAGATGTTTTCATACCCACAAAGAGGAGGAAGAATATTCAAACTAGGTTTGGTTTCGTGAGATACTCGAAGGAATAGGAAGCTCTTGAGACAATCAGAAGATACAATGGTGTGTGGCTACTAGATCAAAGGCTGATGGGAAGTATAGCTAAGTACGACCCTGAGAAAAAGTTACAGCAACCCAAATCAGCAGATATTCCACAACGATGTCATGCTCAAGCTAGAACTTTAAGGGATGCACCACATGATGGAAGAACATATATGCAGGTGGTCCAAGGAAGTGATTCAACTAGAAATAGAAAGGATGGCAATGTTTTAACTCGTATCACAGTGGAACACACTGAGGAAGAGTGGCTACAAAGATGTATAGTGGTAGTGGCTAGAGATTGGCGTTTGGTCCAAAGCATAGAAGATGCGATGCGAATGGAAGGTGTTTCTGATTCAGTTTTCATCAATGGAAGATAAAGCTCTTTACTAAAAAGAAGCCAAATCATGGCTGGAGAACTGGTTTGAGGTTATATACTAATGGAATTACAGAGAATTCAATAGGTGGAGGAATGCGTGGATCTCCATTGACGGAGTCCCTCTCAACGCATGGAACACATCTCCGTTCACGAAAGTAGGGGAAGCTGTTGGAATAGTCCTTGCAATGGATCCAAGTACAGGGACAAAGAAAGATATCTCTCAAGCAAGAGTTTTAATCGCAACTGAAAGCCTGGATCCTATAAATTAGGTGAGTAGCATCAAGGTTGGAAATTTTATCTATAAAATTAGGATAGCAGAGATGTCTGGCCAATGGTCTCTAATTGGTCGAATCCATAGGAGAGAAGCATCTAGACAAAATGGCTCAAATAGGCCCCCATATGATGTTCGGAGGGAGAAACTCGTTTTGTCGAGTGGCAGGGAGCCCACCATACCTATGTCCGATGAAGGGTCTAAACTGGCACCGGCTAGGCCAGACCTAAATGCCGACGACTATGATCTGTTGTCCTTTGTTGAAGAGACAGACCAATCGGGTGGCAAGAGAAAACAGTCAAAAGGGAGTCACGAAGATCACACAAAACGGAGCAGTAAGGTTGAGAAAATCTAGGGTCACAGGAGATCACTATCTCCACATAACCTTTGGACAGAAGCACTAAGCTCGGTTAATGCTGCGGAGGAGAGCAGAAGTCAGAAGGGTGGGAAGCTCGAGGTCAACCACTATGTGCGCAAATCTGGGGGAAGAACCTTCAGAGGTTGGTCAGCCCAAGGAGGATGTGACAACTAAAGCTGTGAAAAGGAAGGGGCAAAGGCTAGGGGCAGCTTTCTTTCAGACAATCTATGTGTGTTTCAAGCAAGTAGTGGGGAGGGAGCCAAGTCCATTCAATTAAATAATAGGGTGTCTATGGACAGTCTGAATCCTGTGTTATCGCCAATTAGCTAGGATAAATATCCAACATCAGAGAACAGACTAGAAGCAATACCTAAAAAGAAAGAATTGAGGAAGGTAAAACCAACTGCAAAGAGACTAGGGAAGTTGGGTTTAGGTGTTGGGGTCACGAAAATTAAGAGGAAAAAAGAAAGTATTATCCTGAAAAGTACTCGAAATTGTCAACCCACAACCTAGGGATACACAAGGGTCCATCTCATCCTCATGCATTCAAAATAGGAACAAATTAATCTTGGAGGAGGCTGAATTAACAGTGGAGGTAAGCAAAATATTAGGGGTTGATTTCCAAGGTGGGGAGAATGAGTGTTTAAATTGGCTGACCAGAATAGAGAAGGCTGATAGAGAAAACCATGAGAAGGCCCCTATAGGGGAAAGGATTGTTAGTCTCAACTAGAAGTAAGGACAAACCTGAGGTGTAATCATGGTTTCATGGATTGCAAAATAGGTACATGGAATGTAAGGAGCCTAGGTTCAAGCACGAAAAGGAGGATTGTGAAGAGGCTTACAAATTCCTTAACCCCCACATGATTCTTATCCAAGAAACAAAACTAAAATTTATATCTAAAAAGATGGTAAGGAGCCTCTGGGGAGGTAGTGACAAGATAAAGTGGGTGTCTTTCGATGTAGATGGGGCCTCAGGAGGTTTGTTGTGTGTGTGGGAGGAAAGCCATTTTCAAATCCTGCAGACCATCGAGAACAAGAAATTCATCATGCTGGTAGGTATTTAGGGTGGAAAATTTCAGTACGTGGTAGGGAATGTTTATGCTCCAAATAATGAAGCATTGAGACAAACTCTGTGAAAAGATTTCATAGCATTGCAACTAAAACTTCCAGGTCTGTGGTGTCTTGGAGGGGACTTTAATGACATTTTGAGAGAAGACCAGAGAAAAGGCTACGCTAGCCCACCCAATGGGTTGGATAATTTTCTGAACTTTACTGTTACCATGGATTTGGTTGATCTTTCCTTTCAGGGTAGATGCTTCACTTGGTCAAACCTCCATGTTAACCTGAAACAAAGTTGGTTGGACCGTTTCCTACTTTCTAAAGATTGGATGTCCAATATGGGCTGGCAACAAAGAGCTCTTCCTATAGCCTTATTAGACCATAACCCAATGGTATTGGTAAGTAGAGTGAAGGATTGGGGCCCAAAACCTTTTCAGGTGTATAATGTTTGGTTCTCCCACCCAAATTTCAATCCAACAGTTAAATATCTTTGGAATGAAAAGGGCAGCCAAGGTTGGGGTGGTTATGTCTTGATGAAAAAACTTCAATATGTCACAAAGGGGTTAAAACAGTGGAAAGTTGAAGTATTGGGTAACACAGTAGATAGAATTGAAACTCTATCCTCTGAAATTAAAGATCTGAAAAAGGAGGCAGAAGTTAGAGAGCTTAGTGCTGAGGAGAGATTACAGTTAAAGGTACTAAGAGGAAAGTTTTGGGAGGAACATATATGGGAGAAAAATGAATGGAGACAAAAATCAAGGGCCACCTGGGTAAAATTGGGAGATCATAACACAACTTTTTTTCATAGAGTGGTAAAGGGGAGAGAGAGGAGAAATCACATTAGCCAGATCAATAAGGATGGGAGAACTTTGGACCACCCTCAAAAGGTGAAAGGGGCCGTGGCTAATCATTTCTGGGAGCTCTTTCAAGAATCAACTAAGTCAATACCTATCATCAGTGGTCCCTTTACTAGAGTTATGCCACAGTCCCAAAAAGATAGCCTTACCAATGCTTTCTCAAAAGAAGAGGTTTGTGCTACAATAGCAGGATGCGATGGAAACAAAGCACCAGGCCTAGATGGTTTCAACCTTGGTTTTATTCAGAGGTTCTGGACATTGATGGAGCCTAATATCATGAGGTTCATGGGTGATTTTCAGAAAAATGGTAAATTGGTTAGAGGGTTCAATAGCTTTTTCATTGCTCTGTTACCAAAGATCTCTAGCCCACAAAGCCTATCAGATTTTTGACCTATCAGTCTAGTGGGGGCAGCTTATAAAATTTTGTCTAAGGCCCTTGCCAACATAATCAAATTGGTTATGTCTTCTGTGGTGGGGGAGGAACAATCAGCATTCATCAAAAGGAGGCAAATTCTTGATGGAGTCCTAATAGTGAATGAAATCATTGATATGTAGAGAAGAAAGAAGCGGCCAGTTTTTATTCTGAAATTAGACTTTAACAAAGCGTATGATTCAATCAACTGGAATTACATTCTTCTTATAATGTCGCATCTTGATTTTGGCACCAAATGGGTGAATTGGATGAAGGAGCATATCACAACCCCATCATTGTCTGTCCTTGTGAATCGGGCAGTGACAGAGAGTTTTGGCATGGAAAGAGGGTTAAGGCAGGAGGATCCTCTATCCCCTTTTCTTTTTAATTTAGCAGCAAATGGCCTTAACATCATAGTCTCAAGAGCTAAGAATATGGGGCTAATTACGAGAGTAAAGGTAGGGGATGGGAATCTGTGCATCACTCATCTACCATTTGCAGATGACACCATCTTTTTTTGCAATAATGACATAGAGGTGATAAGAAATATAAAGAGAATTCTAAGGTGTTTTGAGCTTATCTCAGGTCTAAAAGTGAATTATCAGAAGAGTGATTTGTGTGGAGTGGGCCTCTTGGCAAATGAACTGGCCACGTGTGCGGACATGCTGTGTTGCAAAACTGGCGAGCTCCCAATGCAGTATTTAGGCCTCCCTCTGGGAGCTGGGATGAGAAGGGGTAAAACATGGGAGCCTATTGTGAATAAGTTCAAAATTAAATTCAATAACTGGAGTAGGAAACATCTCTCTATGGCCGGGCAAATTGTCCTCATCAAATCATCCATAGCCAATATCCCCTCTTACTACCTCTCTTTATGCAAACTGCCAGATCAGATTAAGGTTGAGCTGGAAAAGATCCAACGAAATTTTTTTATGGGGGGAAGAAGAAGAGAGAAGAAAACTGCATCTGCTGCTTGGGAGAAGGTAACTACCAGCATAGAGAAGGGGGCCTGGGGGTAAGGGATTTGAAATGTACAAACTTACCACTGTTGGCCAAATGGTGGTGGAGATATACCTAAGAAAAAAATGCTTTCTTGAGGATTTTCATTCAGCAATTATATGGCCACATAGTGGGTGATTGGCTTCTTGAGGAGAGGGCTAGGAGCATGACTGGTAAACTATGGAGGGACATCATCACAGTTGGTAAGACGAAAACTAGAGTGGGAAGCATTTTGCGAAAGAACCTAAGTTTGCATATGGGTAATTGAGAGAATGTTAGTTTTTTGCAGGATGCTTGGATGGGGCCAAAGCCCCTTGTTGAAACTCACCATAGGTTTTTTATCCTAGCAAGGGCTCAACAGTTAAGGGTAGCTAAGTTCTTCAGATCTTGTGTGGATCTAGGAGTCGAGTCCTTTTTTAGATGGCCTCTTTTCTCATGGGAAGTCTGTTAATGGGCAGATCTTCTGGTTAGCCTTAGATCACACATAATTGAGGAAAGTAAGATGGATCGCCACATAGGGAAGGGGGACACACACTCAACCTTCACAGTGGAATCTTTGCGTAACCTCTTGAATAAGGCTGGCGAGAAGAAGTAGAGGAGCATCAGTGAACTTTGGAAGATAGTAGGGCCACCAAAATGTTTTTTGTTCTGTTGGATGGCGATACAAAATAAAGTTGCCACCAAAGAAATTCTAGCAAGGCGCCTGATCCTTAAACCGTGTGTGAATCATAGCTGTGCTTTTTACAACATGGAGGTAGAATCAATTAACCACTTCTTTGTACAGTGTCAAGTAGCATGGAAGGTGTGGTCAGCTTTGATGCGTTGGTGGGGTAGCCAATGGGCATCTCCTGAAACTTTGTATAGCCTGTTCAAATTTTGGGTGAAAGGAAAAAAGAAATGCCTTCGAGGACAACTATGGAACACAACGTTCATAGCTGGAGTTTGGTCTTTATGGCTGGCAAGGAATAGATTGATGTTTGATAATGTCAAGCCTGATTATGAGGAGGAGGTGTATCTGACGAAATTAAGGACAGGGCGATGGATGAAAGGTAAACTGTAAAACAGGATTTCTAGGGTAGAGGAGGTCATCTTCAACCTTGAGGCCGTCCTTCATTAGGGGTTGTAGCTTGTTTAGTTGTCTTCTCACCAACTGGTTGTAAACTTCTGTTTCTGTGTTAGGCTTCAATTGTAGAACTTTTTAATTTTTTATTTTTTCCTTTTGTTGGTTATCTCCCTCACATGCTGTTTTGCATGGGAGTTTATGTTGTACTCTTTTTTTTATATCTATATATTTATGGTGCTCTTTTTCTCATTCAAAAAAATATATATATTCACACACAATTAAAGATACATTACTTTGAAAAAAATTGTAAAAACATTCATGAGCTAGTGACTCAATAGCTACTAAACAATTGAACTTTCTAATTTTATCAATTGGGTACTTTAAGTGGTTTAATTTCAATCAATTTGATTTAATATTAAACACCATTAAAAAACATGAACAACGAGATTCACAACCAAACCAAATGATAGATGATTTTATTACGGATTCTTTCGTTTTCATAAGACTTTAGGAAGATGAAAAAATATCAAGTTCTATTTTGAAAAAAAAAAAAAAGGGTTTAAATGTATAAATATCTAGACTAATGTTTTGTTCCGATATTTTTTAGACTATATATATATTAATTTTATTTTTATGTATTACTTTAGTATAATTTTATATATTATGTTTTTTGATTTGGAAGAAATTTTGTTAAATTAATAGCCAAAAAAATTTTTTAATTGGCCCCCGCGATGATACATTTCCTGGTTTCGTCCTACTGGTGCCCCAAATATTTTTTTGTTTTTTCTTACATTTTTATATATTTGATTCAACTCTTCACACAATCTATTAGAATTATAAGTTTTATATTTAAAGACAGACCTTAAAACTTTAGCTACTATAATTATAAAACTCTAGCCGTCATATAATTATAAAATTCTAATTATACAGATCTAAAAAATATAAAACACATACCCAACACAAATAAATTTAAAAAAAAATAATTGGTCCCGCATATTTTTTAGTAAAGTTCGAACTCTTATTCCTCCCAACAAAATATCTGGTCTTAAAGTATCTAATGCTCAGCCAAGCTTTTTGACATAAAAAAAATCATAAATGAATATCATCTTAGGGAATAAATAACCCCCCATTGTTTAGTTAGATAATTAAATCTCTCTTTCATATTTCATAACTAACAATGGCTAATGTTATGCACCAAATGCATTAAACTTGAATTGATTAAATTATTTCTCTCAAGATTAATTAGTTTTGACATAAAAATTTTAATATAATTATTTTTGTCAATAATATAGTTATCATTACTATTAAAAATAAATCAATAAAATTTGATAACAATTAAATAATTTAATAGTACATAAAAACTAAAAAGTGATAACACTTAAATTTTTAGATGAATTAGCTAACAGTGTCATATGATATCAGAACAGACAATAGATCATGTGTTCAAGTCTTATTGTTTACCAAAAAATTAAAAAATATTTACAAGTGTTTGACTGACTTATGAAGGAGAATCAAGCCACTCGTGAGGAAACGTATTGATGAAATATAATAATAAAATTATCCTTCTCCCTAAAAACTAAGCTTTTCAATGAATTAGTAATTAACAATCTAATACATAATTACTGTAACTGTAATCGTGTTTGTGGTTTTCCCATGATTATCTCCTACACCAAAATTCATTTATAGAACACTAGATTTGTGGCCCTAGTGATCCGGCTGCTATAATTTTTATTATAATTTATTTATTTAGGATATTTTGAAAAAATTAAAAATTAAAAATTTATTCAAGAAGTTGTGTTAAAATATAATTTGAAAAATTAAAAATAAAAATTAATATTTTTAAGATTTATGCAAGAAGTTATGTAAAAAAGTGGTAGCTATATAAACAGTAAAAAATTATGTAGGTATTTTAAATTTATGTATCTATCTATCTTTTAATAATTAAGTAAAACGCCATAATTATTTCTACTAATAAAAGAAGAAATGGTGTCACCTTGGCTTCACCAAAAATTGAAATGCCCTGGTGTTTTTTAATTATAATAACTAGGAGTCATGTTCATGCTTTGCTGTGGGACATGAATTGTAAAAGGTTAAAATTTTATAATTTATGTTTTTAACATATTTAAATGTTTTAAAAGAAAATGCAAAAAACAAAAACATCAAATTATTTTTGAGGTTTTTTTTTGTAAATAAAATGCCACACACGGTTTCACCAACTTAGGTATTTGTTTATTATAATAGTATAGATATAAATAAAGTAATTATTTAATATTTTTAGAGTACTGTGTGTATTGCGTGCAAAAAAATATTTTGGATGGGTCCACCAAGTATATTACAATATTTGTATATAATCAAAAAAATAATTTATTAATTAATATGCCGAGCGTTTTTTGTGTGTGCATTTAAAAAGCTTCCCAATGAACCTTTTTAGGTTGCCATGCACCTTCGTGGAAGCAGAAGCTCACATCCAAATTCTCTCTCTTTATATGTATTAATCTGTGCCTGCATAGGTTTCAATGGCTACCCGATCTTTCTCTTTCTATCCTTCTTCTATATAGAAGCCTCTTCTCTCTCTCTCTCTCTCTCTCTCTCTCTCTCTCTCTCTCATTTATTAATATCTGTTGAATTTGAGATGTCGTCATTGTCAAGATTAATGGCAACTGATGATCCATTTCTGTTCGAAGATTACTTTCCATCCATGGTTGAGAGACTGGGCACAGATGGGTTTATGGGGGAGCTGTGCAACGGGTTCCGCTTGCTGATGGACGTGGAAAAGGGACTCATAACGTTCGAGAGCTTGAAGATGAACACTCTTCTTCTAGGGTTGCAGGACATGAGAGACGACGACCTCGTCTTCATGCTCGCTGAAGGAGACCTTGATGGCGACGGCGCTCTCAATCAGATGGAGTTTTGTATTCTCATGATCAGACTCAGTCCGGGATTTATGGTCGGATCTAAGCTGTGGTGGACGGAAGAGATGGAAATGTAACACTACAGTGATTATATTTGGTGATTATATTTGAATACTATATAATGTGATATTTTGTATTTAATTTTTATATTATTTTATAAATTTATTATATATAAAATATCACATCATATAATATACAAATATATATAGTCATTGAAACATATTCACCGTAATATAGAATATGGAATCTCTGTTGGAAATGTGTTGTTTGGTTTCAATAATTTTATTATAAATAAAGATGCCATTCATTTGGCTTCAACTTAATTTAAACACATAAATGCTTCCTGTATGATGCAAATAAACATTCAATAAAAGTGAATGTTGTTCAGCAAGAGAGCTCGACGTCTCATAGTTAGTTATGTATAAATAACTAGCGTGTAATAGCTGGAGTCAGTGTTAAGAGTTAGTGGTACACTTGACTGTATTATCTGGTGTATATTATGTAATTTGATAACGATCAATGATTAAGAAGAGATCTTATTTTTTTTTCTTTCTTTTTTTCTTTGTTGTCACTTAGTAGTAATTCTTGGTATGGTATGGAGTTTTAGATTTTAATCATTATTTATATTGGTTGATATGTAGAGAGATGTTGAACATCTATTCAATATTGGCTTATACATAGTAGATTAATACTAGTACTAATACTATAATTTAAAACTCTGATCATATCAAAACTACTGTCCTAGGAATTATGAGCAAGTCATCAAGTTAATCATCAAGATTAGATTAATTAGTCTTCTTCAAGGATTATAACTCTAATTTTTTGCTTTGAAAGTATTAAATTACGTATCTAGTTCACATCAGTTGAATTTTTGTACTTAAATCTTCTTCAAATTAGTTTTCTAATCGTGGTATAGGTAGCTATGGTACGTCTAGATTTCATGGCAGAGTTTTAGAACCTTTAATATCCTTCGAGACCGCTCTCAAGGTTAACTCTGCCTCCTAACATTAATTTACAGTCTTATAGATCTTCAAAGTCTTTTATGAACTCTAACAGGCCATGTGTTAAATTTATGACAAACGGAAAAAAAATTTCTTTTTTTTTTTTGGGAGCAACAAACAAAGTCTACAGACACCCAGAGGAGCCCATAGGGAATTTTATAAAGAGATGCTTAAGTATAGGAGATAAGGGATATTTAAGAAAGCCCTAAAATCCAAGCGAACTAAACATGAGATATTGTGATAAACTAGGAAAAAGAAAAAAAAAGATCGAGGCGATTCTTCTCTTGCAAAGCTACCCCCTGTTAAGCACAAAGCCTTCTTCTTTTTGTCAATTTTAACTTTCTAACCTCGCTAGTTTTGAAGATGAGTTGTTTCATCGTTATGCCTTTCAACGGACAATTTATTTTGATCTAGAATGCTATTCGTATTTTTATTAGATCCAACGTACCATTCCAGTCGGCCTGTGTGAATTTGAACAAAATCTTATTTCTCTCAAGCCATATCACCCAAATTATAGAGAAGAAGAGGGCGTTCCACATAATTCCTTTGGTATCCTTAAAGGGGGTGCCAAACCACCAGTCAAGCAAACCCCAGAGCAAGCTCAGAGTTACCCACCCCATTCCTCACCATTTTAGGACGTCATACTAGGTCTTCCAAGTGAAGTGGCACCCAACTAATAGGTGGTCCGCTGTCTCGAGTTCAGAGTCACAGATAATGCATTTTGTATTTGTAAATGGGATTATCCCCCACCTTGCTAGGTTTTCCTCGGTCGCGATGCCTCTTAAGATAGCTTTGCAGCCAAAGATTTCGTACTTTGGTGGAGTAGGGTTCTTCTAAATCATATTAGCCTTCTCGAGTAGCAACTTCTCCCCCTTATTTGCGTATAAAGTCTCAGGAAAGACCTTGTTGAAAAAATACTGCTAGTCTCCTCTTTCCAAGTCAGCCGATCTTCCTTGTTCTTGTTAGAATGTATGATCTGATTTCTCATAATGTTTAGAATTGAGCTCCATTGTTCTTTCTCCCATTCAAAGAGTTCTCTTCTGAAGAGATGTGGCCCCGGTTGACCTCTTGTATTGGGGTGGGAAAGCTTCTCGAGGGCCGAGTGCAGGGAGATATTTTTCTAGGTAAAAGAGTTGTAGATTCTAGGGAAAGCATCTCTGAATGGTTTAATCTCCCACCATACATCTTCCCATAATTTTGTGTGCCTTCCATTTCTTATCCTTAATAGCAAATTGCTCTTTAGAATTTTGCTGGTAATTTGGTTAAGTGGTCCACCTAGATCAAGTATAGCCTTCCAAATTACAGAAAGTATGCACTTATACGAAATCCTTCGGATTTGGAAGCCAATTCTCACTATTGATGCCGTATTTTTAGCAAATCACTCTTCTCCAAAAGGATTATTTTTCAGAACCGAATCTCCACCACCACTTGGCTAGTAATGCTAGATTTTAGCTTGCATAGGAACAACCCCCAGACCACCCATAGCCTTGGTGGTGATCACTTTATTCCATCCAATTAAGTGTAGCGTTTTTTACCCCTCTTCCTCCCCCAAAAGAATTTTCTTTGAATTCTCTTAGCCAAATCCCCCACTTTTTTAGGCATCCTTAACAGCAATACGAAGTATATTGGTAGGCTTGATAAGGTGGACTTTTTGAGTTTCAACCTCCTAGCAAAAGACAAGAAATTTCTTTTCCAAGTCTTGAGTTTTTTCTTAAGGGCTTCTAAGATCGGATCCCATGTTTTTACCCTTCTGGGGTTAGCCCCCGGTGGAAACCCCAAGCAGTTGATGGGTAGTAGCCCTTGTTTGTAGCCCAAAAGGCTTGCAACATGCTGCAGCCTGTCTTTAAGGATTCCAAAGCCACTTAGCTGGCTTTTGTGAAAGTTCACCTTCAAGCCAGAAATTAACTCAAAGCATATGAGGATTCTCTTCATGTTACGCAGTTCAGTAGGATTATCTTAGCTGAAGAAATTGAGAAAAGAAAATAACTCTATATTTTCTGTCTATTGAAACTGTACAATATATGGTCTATTTATAGGCGAATAGGATAAACAATAAGAAGATATAATATAATAAAATCAAATCAGAATAAAATCAATCTAATCAATCTAATATTCTAATC